>APFE030425641.1:0-76700 GCA_000404065.3 Pinus taeda
ATTGGTGTTGTAAATAGATTGAGCATTAAGGGAGGGTATTAGAATAATACTATTTTAGTTTAATGCTCATTCTTTTAGCTGTTGCTAATTTTTTTCTTTTAGCAGTTTCTTAGATGAAACTAATTCTTTACATAGAAACTTGATGTTTCTGTCTTTGTAAATATCTCTGTATTATTATTGAGTATGGTTGCTCAATCAATTAATGAATTCATTTGGAAATCCATATGCATGTTTCACACTGTTTTAATTACAAACCATTTCTGTTTAAACTTTATAGTACATAGTAATTAATATATAATGTTATTTTTCAAATTATTTATATTTATTGTACATAGTAATTAGTGATATAGTACATAGTAATTAATAATAGAGTACACAAAAGTCAATTCTTGCCATCATTACACAATTAGAGGGGAGACATTTTAACCAATCATATTTGACATAAATATAAATAAATTTTATTTAAAAATAATAAAGTTAATTTCATAATGTTAAACTTTGGATAGATTTTAAATTTTTTTAGTCAAAGAAAAACTAATAGCAAGTCAATGAAAAACTGAATAGGCTATAGCTGCGGGTATAATAATTTGACATTTCAGACATTAGATTCAACGATATGTAAGCAGAAGATAATTCAGTTTGTATGCTGTTTACATTTTCACAACTAATTGTTTTTGTGAAGTTGATGCATACACTGATTCTTTTAACATGCAGGTACTTTCCTGGTGTACTTTAGTGAATGATATTCTTGCATATCCACGCCAACATTTATGCATCTCCAAAACCAATTTCAGAGTCAATACATCAGATTTCACAAAGAGGAAAGTGTTATGTGGAAAGCAAGAGGGTTGGCCAATGAGAAATGGCAGACCATGATGTCTTCGTCCCTTGGAAATCATGTGTCCAAGGTAGCTTCTGTGTACTGCTTCAAATGCTTCAGTTGTTCTCTTTGCTGGGCTTATGTATTGACAGTCATTGTCATCAAAATGGACCAAACTGTACTCTCCGTTTAACATTGAGCATGATTGGCATCATAGGCAACTTTTATATCTATAGTGCAACGTTTTTTGAACAATACTCGCTTCTGCTAGGCAAGGAATTTTCATCTTTTCAGTTACTATTTACCTGCTTTATGGACTTTTTTTTTCATTCTTCTATGCGAAACAATCCATTTATTATGCAATGTATTAACTTCAAGAAACTCATCAAAATCGAATGTGTCTGAGTGGGTTGGCCACCAAGGATTTAGAAATGCTTCGTGTGTAAATTACTATGTGATTTGTATGTGTAATGAACCTTCGAAAATATATTGGTTCGTGTCTTAACCTACAACTTGGGCCTTAGTCAACATATCTGATACTCTAATCAAATATTAGGAAGGATTCCGGTTATTGAGGCAAGACATAAGATGTGCCGAGCACATACAGGATAAAGTAGTCTTCTTCCATCAGTAATTTCAAATTTCCATTTGCATATATTGTGAGACTTTTCTTGCTTCCATCGAGTTACAGCAATTTTGAAATATTCTGTGGGTTCAGCATTACATTTACCATACTAACTAGCTTCTTTTGTAGAATCAGCATATTGAGTTTCTTCAAATTTTTATGGATCAGTGAGTTATATATTTTATAAGCATTATAAGTTGTCTGGGAACTGCAATTGCTACACTATGGTAGAAACCAAAGACTCGTGCACTTGCATCTTTATCATATACGTGATTCTCAAAAATCTCCATTCTTTATTTTATGGAGAACATGTGCCCCCATAATTAATTCTGATTCTTAATTGATCTGGAAGTGCAGGGATGTCTTAATTGCTGAAGTAGTAGAGGCAATTTTTTTTGCCTACCTTTGACACAAAATTCAGGTTGAGAACTGCAGCCTCCTTCAGGACGTGCTTTGATTTTTTGGGATGCAATTGGGCACAATGAATTGGAAGTTCAATCTCCATGGTTGTGGAACAAAGAGATGAATATGATTTTTTTTCTAGTTAGTTTCATTATTACTATTCTTATGGTCTTATTATATTCCAGAATCATTCGAGACATTTGTGACAAAAGATTGGTGGCTGGCTTTGTGTATGCTGCCAAGATATTGTTTAAGAAGAAAATCTACATAGTGCCAAAAGTATATTTACTCTCAAGTACTGCAGGATGTTGGGGATTTCAACTTTATGTAGGAGAAATACGAGACAATTTTCAATTTTATTTAGGAGAGAGACAAGACAATTCATATGCAGCGAGTCGAATTCAAAGTTGTTGATATCAGCATAAACAATGTGTTTGTAATTAGTTGAGTAACTCAATGTATTTACTGTAAATACCAATGTGACTTCGTGACCAACACAAAAGTGGTGGTACTATTAAATCGCTTATCTGAAAAAGTGATAGTTAACTTCCTTTTTAGCGGTCGAATATCAGTAATATTATGGTACCATCGGATCTGGAAAACTGGTCAAGGTTCTTCAAATTATACATGAATACGATATCTTGGATAGGAGAATGTTATGCTATTCATTTTCATGATATTTATGTTGAAGAATCTAGGGCATTTAGCATTAAATAAATTCTTCTATACTTGATAACAATTTGTGAAATGCTTTTACTATTTCTCTTATTTTGATCTTCCTCTTATTATGAGTGTGTGTGTTTACTTCATCAAATTGCTACCCAAACAAAGAGACAAGAACAAGAGAAGTTGGCATTCTATCAGGGCCAAAACCTCTCCCTGTTGGAGAGGAAAACCTGCACATATCTCTTTTTATAGAGATTCTAATTGTTGAACACCAAGACCATTATACTTGACCCTCTATGCCACTCCAAGACCAAAACACTAATCCTCTTCCTTTATTACTACTGAGATCGTCATCATTGCTCCACCATTGAAGCCATCACTATTGCACCACTGAGATCTTCATCACTGCTACAACACCATTGCTTCACCGAGGATTTCACCAAAATCTCCATATACATGAATGAGCACTGCACTGATATCATTGTTGCATCATTGCTACACCACTGATACCCTCATTGGAACACCACCGAGAACATGATTGCATCATTGTGACTATGTTTAGAATGTAAGCTGAGATAGAGTGTATCACTGTGTGATCATAGAGATCCTTTTCAACATAATATACCAAGAATGTAACCATGTTTAGTATGTTGAGACAGTGGTAACTGTGTCTACAATATATGCCAAGACAATCACGGAACTCCTACACTTTATCCGAAATTCTAGCACCCTTGTATCCATCTGAAAACATTGTTCACTGGTACTTGTCTGAGATGTCTATAGCTTGTACTTGACCGAGATTTCTGGGTGTTCGAGATTTTGTCCTCATTGTACCATACTTCCGAAAACTTCAGAGATGTCCGAGATTTTCTGTGTCTTTTTCAGATACCCTAGCTGGGTATATATAGTGGTTATGTTTCCAATTTGAGCCGACTTATCCAAGTGAACCAACATGTCATATTTTAGTTATTTAATATATTTTTGCACGCCGACATGATGCCTTTTCATCACTTTGTTTGTAGGCTTCTTCTTTGAAGGATGGTGCTTGTCTTTGAGGGTTGCTTGATGCTAAGTTGACTCACATTCATTACATAAATGATCAAGAAGAGCTTTTCAATATAAATTTGACTCTTTGACTTTCCTAAACGTATAGAATGAGCAAGAAACTAATTCATATAATTTATAAAAATAATAATTCTTTTTCTTGACAAATACAAAGATCAAAATTACGTTGACAAACACTAAACCTTGTTACCCTTTTCTTCAACACTCCCTCTTAACTAGCGAGGTATTTACAATGGTACTTGGTTATTCTCAATCTGAAGAATTTCTCATAAGAATAATCAGATTGGTAATCCCATCTGTATAGCATCATATCAATCAACATTGTCATAGTGTAAGGCCTTGACTAACAACTTCATCTCTCCATGAGACCATCAGCTACAATGCTGGTGAGGCCAATGATTTATAGACACCTTCATCATTGTCTCTCAAGATACATACCCACCCAGGTGTTCACTGAGTATGACTTTCTAGGAATATTCTCATCTTGGGTTCCCGACCCTCAAAGAATATCAGTCCTCTTGCCTACTCTTATCTTGGATGCCCTATTGTTAAAATTGGCAACTAGGGCCAAACTCCATGTGGATCACCTTATTTATGGTTTCTGATATTTTTCCTAGATTCTTCTCATCAAAAGTTGTAGGATTGATCTAAAGATCATCCGATTCTGATAAGTATTTATGGAGATATGAATTTATTTTGATTATGGACAAATTGTCAAGGTCGACCAGCAAACTTATGTAGGCTCAAAAGCCCAACAGTCACGTCTATTCAACCTCAACATTTGCATATAAATACAAGGAGCATTCCCCTCATTTGGACAATTTAATTCACTCATCTTCTCTCTCTCTCTCTCCTACGCATAAAAGGAGCCTCTCTCTCTCTCACACGTGTCACTGAAAGGAAAACGCCTTAGGACAAGGAAGACGCAGAAAGAAGGACGCTAGGGCAGCAGGTCATCTCTTTGACTAGCGTTGACCATGCGTTGACCTTCCAGAAGTGCAGACTGGGTGTGGTTGCCTCTCTTAGGTAGACCACAATTTTTGGCATGAAAATCGAGGTGATCTGACCTCTGGTTTGATCGGTGTTGACTGCCCTAGTTTAGAGCTGCAAGTTGACTTAAGAAATTTGCAAATTGACTGAATTTTTGGGGTTGTTCAAGGGTTGTTTCTTCAAGCTGTTTGAGGACAAGTTGACCGGAAATTGACCAAGTATTTTAGAGGTCAATTTCAGCTAGTTTGACCAAGTTTGACTTTGCTGATATAGGGTTTGCTACTGTTGATATAAAATTATAGAATTCAGATTTTGTATTATTTCTCTCTGCTGAATTATTGAAGGTAAAAGAAGATTTGATCAAAGGGTTTCCCCGCATTGGGGTTTGTCCTTGGCTAGCCGCCACATCTTGTGTCTCTTCTCTTGGCTTGTTTTCTGTTGATCATTTAATGCTCTATCTGTACTTTACTTAATGTATATGTGATTGCTAATCTGTGGCTAATAAGAAGAAAAATAAGTAAACTGCTCTAAGCATAGAACATACCATAATTTAACATGGTATCAGAGCTGAGGTGAAGGCAAAGCCCAAGCAAGAGCAAGAGAAATCACCGAAGAGAAGGTTGGCAAGGCTATCTTAAATAAATCATGGGGTCCTCAACACACTTCTCTACTGAAGACAAACTCCGTGAGAAGTCTGACTATCATGGATGGGAGATGTCTCTCGATGTAACATTAGAAGAGCAGGAAGTGTTGGACCATGTGAGAGGCGGGATTGTTGAGCCTCCATCAAATGCATTCGCTGCTACTAGGAACAAATGGACCAAGGGAGAAGTCAAAGCAAGGAAGATCATCCGGGATTCTATCGACAAGCACTTGGTGGCCTATGTTTCCAAGTTGAACACCTCCAAGGAAATCTACGATAGACTAGTGAGTTGATTAAAGTTAATAATGCAAATCAAGTCTTGTTTCTTAGAAATAAGCTGAAGGAAATTAAGAAGGGCAAAAATGAGAGAATGCAAGCATATTTCTTAAGGATCACCGAGATCAAGAATGATCTCCTATCTATTGGGGAAGTAATTCCTGACAGGGAAATGACACTCACAACTCTTGGAGGACTGCTATCTGAATGGTATATATTTAGGACTACTCTTCTCAACGATAACGTAATTCCCGGATTTGAGAAATTAATGGCCAGATGTTTTCAAGAAGAAACGAGGATGGAAGAGCAAGAAATGCCCATACTTAAAGGTCATCCCTTTGCCTTTTCTTCTCATACTAAAAGAAGAAACAATTATGGGGCTAAATTCAAAGGAAAGGCTGGACCAAAGGGTGGAAGAAAAGGACGATGTTACAATTGCAATAAAATGGGTCACTATGCAAGGGAGTGCCCTGATAAAAGGGACTCACACCGGGACGATGATCAAAATCCCTCTCAAGGAAATCAAAGGAATGGCAGGTCAAATGGTAGAGGTGAAAGAAGTGTCAGAAATCAAGGAGAAGGACAACCATTCAAGAAGGCAAGAAACTCTAGGTATGAATCTAACATTGTTAACAATAAGCAAGATGAATATTATCTACCAGCGGCTCTCTCTACTACTACTCCCCCGAACTTGCTGGGAAATTGGCTTATTGATAGTGGTGCCTCAAGGCACTTCACTGGTTACAAAGAAGCCCTCTCTAATCTGGTAGAGAAGGAGACCAACCTAGAAATTGTTTTAGGGGATAATTCAAAATATCTCGTGAAAGGCGTAGGAAATGTCACTCTTTAATTGAATCAGGGAAATACAATCCATTTACAAGATGTATTATACGTACCTGATCTCAAAAAGAACCTGGTGTCCATTTCAACAATGGAAGACAAAGGCTACAAGGTGGTCTTCAGCGATGGCAAGGTACGTGTATGGAAAAAGAACTTTAAAGATGCTTTCACTCTTGGGTTTCGAGTTGATTCATTATATCAGGTCGGAGGAAGTCCATTGGGTGTCATGTCTTGTGACACACCCCTTCAGCCTGAACTATGGCATTGGAGGTTTGCTCACCTTCATTATAAAGCTCTACTTGATGTGAGAAAAATGGTAACTGGGATGCCCGAATTCATATTAGAGCAAGAAGGTGTATGTCCAGGATGTGCTGAAGGAAAGATCAAAAGGGGACCATTCCCCTCAAGCCAAAGCAAGACCTCCGATATATTGCAGTTGGTTCACTAGACATATCCAGTATGATGCTTGTGAACTCCTTGGGAGGATATTTATATTACCTCACTTTTACAGATGATTATTCTCGCAAGACTTGGATATACTTCTTGAAAAAGAAGGATGAAGTGTTCTCCTAGTTTCGGCACTTCAAATCCTTGATCGAGAATCAAACCAAAAAGAAGATCAAGATCTTAAGGACTGATAATGGGACTGAATATGAATCCTATTAGTTTCATGACTTTTGCAATGAGGTTGGCATTAAGAGGGAGACTACTACACCATATACTCCTGAGCAGAATGGTGTGGCAGAAAGGAAGAATCATACAGTTGTGAAAGCTGTCCGTGCTATGCTGCATGATCAAAGACTTTCGAAGTTTCTATGGGCCGAAGCTGCAAATACTGCCGTATATGTACAAAACCGATGCCCTCATCAAGCATTGGGTTCCAAGACCCCCGAAGAGATGCTCACTGGTAAGAAACCTGACGTATCTCATTTTAAAATTTTTGGAAGCCCTATATATTTTCATGTCCTTAAGGAGAAAAGGAATAAATTGGGTGCATCTGAAAAGAAATGAATCTTTGTGGGCTATAGCGAAAATACTAAGGGCTATAGAGTCTATGTGGTTGGTCAAAAGGAAGACAAGATTAGCCATGACATCACCTTTGATGAAGATATGGCTCTTAGTAAAGTAGACAATCTTCCTACTCTAAGAGGATCTAAAGAAACTGACATTGGGGAATCGAAGGAAAAGGAAGATGAGACGATGCCTGATGTGGAAGAACTTATGGATCCTATTGATCCTCCTCCACAAGAGCCTTCCTCTTCTAGGAAGAGGCCTTCATGGCTTAGGGGGACACTTGATGATGTTGAAGGACACATTGCACCCAGAGGAACCTTCCGTGAAAGTAAGAAGTCAAACATGTATCAGGGATATTTGACTATCATGAGCACGATCATCCAAAATGAGCCTTTGTCATTCATAGATGTTGTCAAGCATCAAGTATGGAAGGATGCTATGACCGAGGAATATGAGTCCATTATGAAAAATGATGTTTGGGATGTAGTCCCCAGACCCCAGGACAAAGCAATTGTCACTTCAAAATGGCCTTACAAGATAAAGCATGCAGTTCATGAAAGTGTAGAAATGTATAAGGCTCGTTTTGTTGCTCGTGGCTTCTCCCAGAAGGAAGGTATACACTATGACGAGATATTTGCACCTGTTGCCCGATATACCACCATTTGCTCGATCATAGCCCTTGCTGCTTCGCAAGGATGGAACCTACATTAGATGGATGTCAAGACTGTGTTCTTACATGGTTCTATCAAAGAGGAGGTCTATGTGGAGCAACCCGAAGGATTTGAGATTTATGATCGAGAATCTCATGTGTGCAGGTTGAAGAAGGCTCTCTATGGGCTAAAGCAAGCACCCCGAGCATGGTATGAGAGGATCGATAGCTACTTGATGAAGCTGGGATTCACTAGGAGTGGAGCCGACCCTAACCTTTACTTTAAGGCTATAAATGACAAGCCTCTCATACTGGTGCTATATGTTGACAACCTCTTTCTAACAGGTGCAGACCCTCTCATTCACGAATGTAAGAGGGAGCTTCCTTCTGAGTTCGAGATGAAAGACCTAGGACTTATGCACTATTTCCTAGGACTGGAAGTCTGGCAGAAACTAGGGAAGATTTTCCTATCTAAAGGAAAATATGTGGTGAAGATATTGGAGAGATTTGGCATGGTGGACTGCAAGCCTGTAACTATCCCAATGGAGCTTGGCTTCAAGAAGTTAAGCGGTAGTGCTGCCGGACCTGTTTTACGAAATGCTACCGAGTATCGTCAACTCGTCGGAGCATTAATGTTCTTGGTGAACTCCCGTCTGGATATATATGCTTTGCAGTCAACACATTGAGTCAACATATGGTTGAGCCTCACCACTCATATTGGACGGTGCCAAGAATTTGTTGAGATATCTTCATGGTACAATCACTCATGGGTTGAGATAAACTGCCAGAGATGTGAGACTGATGTTGATTGGGCAGGCAGTGTGATGGACCGAAAGAGCACTTCCAGGTGTTGTTTCTCTTTGGGATCTGCCTCAATATCCTAGATGAGCAAGAAGCAAAAGTTAGTGGTTTTGAGCACTGCCGAGGTAGAGTACACTACTGCTAGCATGGCCTCTTGTGAGGCAGTTTGGTTGTGAAAGCTCTTCAGTGAGCTGTTTGGATTTACATTGGATACCACTGTGATTCTGTGTGACAACTAGAGCGAGATCCATTTATCAGAGAATCCCGTATTTCATGATCACTCCAAGCATATCAATATCAGGTACCACTATATTTGAGATAAGGTGCAGCGAGGAGCAATAAGGCTCCAACATATCGGTACAGATGAATAGGTTGCCGACATTTTGGCAAAGCCCGTAGGAAAGGTCAAATTCTTGACTTTCCAAGAATGACTTGGTGTTGTTCAAAGACCCTCTTATGAGGGTCGAGTATGATGTATTGAGCTCTGGGAGCTCCAAGGGGGCGTGGGTTACTTCTTGGAGCAATATGTGACCACAGGGCGACTCACCATCCCCTGGTGGTGCACTACGTATAGGGTAAAGGTTCAACCTTCCCCTATGACACCCCGTGGTGACTGTGGAATAGGATGATTAGTTCTCCTGTGGGCCAGGATGATTCGTTCTCCGTGGCGACTGTGCAACAGGATGATTAGTTCTCATGTAGGCCAAGATGATTAGTTCTTCGTGGCATCCACTGGACAGGGTGATTCGTTCTCCTACAGACACGATGATTAGTTCTTCTGTCGAGGCATCCTACCCATGCAGTGTGGGACTCATGGGAAGTACCTCTCATCTGATCAATGAGCAGGCAAATGAGGAAAGGGATCATAGTAGTACTATCAATGGATGCATCGTTGTATCTACCGTACTCCCTATGCTAGGATGACATCCATTGATCTGGGATCAATGAGAGTGGTTAACACTCTGAGACTGACTTCGGGTCAGTGGAGGATGGTATGATACCTCCTCGATCATTTCTTCTTCTTCATAGTTCGAGCAAAGCAGAGTGGGGTCAAGCAGTACAGGACAATGCATTTGATAGATGGATAGCAGCGATGCTCTGACGGATTGCAGATGAAGTTCTCCCTAGTTGAGAGGGAGTGTTAAAATTGACAACTAGGGCCAAACTCCATGTGGATCACCTTATTTATGGCTTCTGATATTTTTCCAAGATTCTTCTCATCGAGAGGTGTAGGATTGATCTAAAGATCATCCGACTCCGATAAGTATTTATGGAGATATGAATTTATTTTGATTATGCACAAATTGTCAAGGTCGGCCAGCAAACTTATGTAGGCTTAGAAGCCCAAAAGTAATGTCTATTCAACCTCAACGTTTGTGTATAAATACAAGCAACATTCTCCTCATTTGGACAATTCAAGTCACTCATCTTCTCTCTCTCTCCTACGCATAAAAGGAGCCTCTCTCTCTCTCTCTCATGTGTGGTTGAAAGGAAGACGCCCCAGGGCAAGGAAGACACAGAAAGAAGCATGTTAGGGCAGCAAGTCATCTCTTTGACCAGCGTTGACCAAGTGTTGACCTTCTAGAAGTGTGGATTGGGTGTGGTTGGCTCTCCTAGGCAGGCTGCAATTTTTGGCACGAAAATCGAGGTGATCTGACCTCTGGTTTGGCCGGTGTTGACTGCCCTAGTTTAGAGCTGCAAGTTGACTTCAAAAATCTGCAAATTGACTGAACTTTTGGGGTTGTTCAGGTTGTTTGTTCAGGTTGTTCAAGGATAAGTTGACTAAAAATTGACCAAGTATTTTAGAGGTCAATTTTAGCTAGTTGGACCAAGTTTGACTTTGCTAATCTAGGGTTTGTTGCTGCTGATATAAAATTACAGAATTTAGATTTTGTACTATTTCTCTTTGCTGAACTATTGAAGATAAAAGAAGATTTGATCAAAGGGTTTCCCCACATTGGGGTTTGTCCCTCTCTAGCTACCACATCTTGTGTCTCTTGTCTTGGCTTGTTTTTTGTTGATCATTTAATGTTCTATCTGCACTTTACTTAATGTATATGTGATTGCTAATATGTGGCTAATAAGAAGAAAAATAAGTAAACTACTCTAAGCATAGAACATACCATAATTTAACACCTACACATCGGACTCAAAGAGTATCAGATGCCAGATGATTACCCAATGCTCTCATTCTTTCTTCCCAAGTGAAGACAAGAATGTTGTGACTATCATGTGTTTACGTTTCCATTCATGGCCTTCATCTAGACTTACGGTTTTTAGTTGTGGTCTAGTCCATGACACATGAAATGGAAATACGAATTGTCACTCCTTTGTAATCACGGGTGATCTAATTCAAACTCCCTTTTGATGAGGGACCTGTGAGAGCTCCTTCTTAGCTAGGGACTCTTTTGTACACCAACAACTTCTTCTTCGTGGGTTCTTCAGTTGCTTGATCAACTTCTCTCTTTGATGTAATGAAATTTAGTTGAGCTTCTTCCTTGTAGGGCAACAACCATTGATGACTTTCCTTCTTATTCCGTCATGCCATTCCTTTCTTCATGGAAAGTTGCCTTCTTGGCATACATCTGGAAATTTCTTCATATGGCTACTTTTCTCTCCATGCTTCTTTCAGGAGTTTCCATCCATCGCATGAATGTTGGTTGTACTTGTACTTACGAGTCTTGTTCTAGTAGCCCTACATGAACTCATCCAGATGTTATTGAACAAATCAAAACATCATATTAAATTAAATCATACCTTATGAGATGGCTCTTCATCATGGCATCTTCTTGTAGGTATCAACATTTGGCACACTTACTGACATATCTCCCAAAGATATCCATTGTCAAGGGTCTTTGTCTTTTTTTAGACTTTCATCAGAGTCTTTATATCTTTTTGGGAGATTTCCTAGTCAAATCTTCTTAGTCTTTTGGATGTTGATTGCATTCATCATGGTTGCATATCTCACGATCTTTTCCTTCCTCACACATTCCAACTCCCGTTGCTTTTAATCAGAGTTTCTTAGTCAACTACCTCATACTTCATATGAGGACATATTACGTTGATTTCATCTAGTGTGAGTTATGCCTTCTTGCATTCTTTCAGAGGAGAAGATCCTATTTCTCTTGATCATGCTTCTCAAGATAGAAGTAATGATCCGTTATTACCTGCAACCATATGCCATGACATTATAATATTACTTACAAGCATACATACCTCATTTTACTTTTAGGTCATCTATGCTTCTTCAACAACTTCCTTGATTGAAGAGATCTTCAGTCCCTTGATCTGCTTCATGTCATCACACCATTATCCCATGAATTCCATAAGTTGGAGTTCCTGATGAAACACTTGCTTCCTCTCTAGATTAGTGAACCCTCCGATGAGGATTTCATCAAAGAACCTTAAGGATCTTGCGTATCCCCATCTGCAAGATGTTTCTTGATGTATGATGAGCCTTGTGCTGGATGACATCTTCCTTTCCTTTAATGTTCAATGAGATTTCCAAGAGCTATATCCTTCATGTTTGATCGCCATGGATTTAGTCCTTTTTGTCCTTCATGATTCACATGGTGATGTCATGAGCTCTTGCTTCTAATGATGCCATGATGCATCTTATTATCATTGTCATATCTTATAACATAAGATATAGGAGCTTATGATATGATCCTTTTGCGAGGTATACTATCTTACTCATAGGAGAGATTTGATACTCTCTCTTTCCTTGGCCCTTTCCTTTAGCTTCATCCATCTTTTAGTGATATGAACATCCAAAATCTTTCTATAGCATTGAGGACCAACCTTGCCTATCTTTTCTGCACATGGTTGAATTCTTTCATCCTTTAATACTATAGATTGTAACTTGTCTTTCTCTACCTAGCATAGAGACGACAAATTGTCGGGTGAGCTAACCTTCTTTGTTCATTGATATTTGTTACCTTGCTCATTAATGATGACTTCCTTCTTATCGTCTTTCCTAGATCTTCATGAAGTTATTCCTTCATTCTTTGATACCTCTACTATTGTGTAGGTCTAAGTGACCTTCTTTACTTTAATTTCCAAGAGTATATATAGCATTTCATATATCTCTCTTTATGTCTCCTCTTCTGCTATTTAGGTATGAGAGGAATTTTGAGTGTTATCATATGAATCTTATGAATCTCTTGATGGATTCAAACAATGCTTGACCTTCATAGACCTTTTCACAGATATCAATGATTTCTCTTTTCTATGAGGATCATGACAATCCTCATTCTATGCAAGGACTTTTGATTATCCAACTGATTTATAAATCCCCTTGCAATCATGAAATCATTTAACCAAATATGATTGTAAAATTGAAAGATACTTACTGGGTGTGTGAAGAATCTTCACCTTGATGCTTCTTTTGCTTGAATTGCCCATCATTAATATCCTTTCATCATGACTTGGATTTCTTTTAGCATCATGACATTAGTGGCCTTGACATCACTGAAATTGCTTCATGATCTTCCCAATTCATCTTTAAGGTATTTTTGACTTCAACTTTTTGTTGACATGCCAGTGATACTATGTTCTAATCTGAGCATCACGCTATTGAGATCATATTCATAGACAAAATTTGAGACTATGACAAGTATATTGATGTGGTACTGCACTGAGACATTGATGTCTATGTGCATAGAGTTGTGTAAAGAGGCAATGTATAGAGAGCCCAAACTTGTCATTGAATAACATAACTAAACTGTGGGTGGCACTATATAGAAAGACAGTCTCATCACCGAAATTTCCTTGATGTAATAACTATATTGAGACATGGGTTGTGAGAGGTATTCCTTGGATTACTTCTGCAATGTATTACTTATGCTTTGATGTCCTTGAAGACGTATCCTTGTATGTCTCTTTTGCGCCCTTCCTTTGACTTCAACGCCTTAGCTCCGATACCATGTTGAAGAATCTAGGGCAGTTAGCATTAGATAGATTCTTCTATACTTTATAACAATTTGTGAAATGCTTTTACTATTTATCTTATCTTGATCTTCTTCTTATTATGAGCGTGTGTGTTTACTTCATCAAATTGCTACCAAAACAAAGAGACAAGAACAAGAGAAGTTGGCATTCTGTTAGGGCCAAAACCTCTCCCTCTCGGAAAGGAAAACCCGCACATAATTCTTCTCATCTAGATTCTAATTGACGAACAACAAGACCATTATACTTGACCCTCTATGCCACTCCAAGACCAAGACACAAATCCTCTTTCTTTGTTACTATTGAGATCATCATCATTGCTCCACCATTGAAGCTATCACTACTGCGCCACTGAGATCTTCATTATTGCTGCAACACCATTGCTTCACCGAGGACTTCACTAAGATCTCCATATTCATGAACGAGTGCTGCACTAGTATCACTGTTGCATCATTGCTACACCACTGAAACCTTCATTGGAACACTACCAAGAACATGATTGCATCACTCTAACTATGTTAGAATGTAAGTTGAGATAGAGTGTATCACTGTATGATCATATAGATCCTTTTCATCATAATATACCAAGACTGTAACCATTTTTAGTATGCTGAGACAGTGTAACTGTGTCTACAATATATGTCAAGACAATGACTGAACTCCTGCACTTCATCCGAAATTCTAGCACCATTGTATCCATCCGAAAATATTGTTCATTGGTACTTGTCTGAGATGTCTGTACTTTGTACTTGATCGAGATTTAATGGGTGTCCGAGTTTCTGTCATCACTATACCATACCTCTGAAAACTTCAAAGATGTTCGAGATTTTCTATGTCTTTTGCGGATACCCTAGTTGGGTATATATACTGGTTATGTCTCCAATTTGAGCCGACTTATTCAGGTGAACCGAAATGTTATCTTTTAGTTATTTAATATATTTTTGCAAGCCGACATTATGTCTTTTCATCACTTTGTTTGCAGGCTTCTTCTTTGAAGGATGGTGCTTGTCTTAGAGTGCTGCTTGACACTAGGTTGACTCACGTTCATTACATAAATGTTCAAGAAGAGCTCTTCAATATGATTTTGACTCTTTGACTTTCCTAGACTTATAGAATGAGCAAGAAACTCATTCATATAATTTATAAAAATAAAAATTATTTTTCTTGACAAGTAAAAAGATCAAAATTACATTGACAAATACCGAACCTAATTACCCTTTTCTTCAACAATTTACATACGTAAACTCCCATCAAACATATGTTTACTTCAAAACAGTTGTGAAATTACTAGTGAAAAATAACTTTGAAATTCTCCATTAACAAATTAGCATTTCATATGATGAAATCTCTCTTTGATAAGCGAACTAGCCTAGATCCATCTTAACTCTTAGAGCTTGATAGATCCGAAGTTAAGATGGATCTAGGCAATGTTAATTCTATCAATAATATGTAAACACATCTAATATTAATATAACCATTTTAAATATGTTAGATATGTCTGAGATCTATCTGGTCATTTTAATTTTAAATTTTCTTAGCTACTTCAGTTTGTTGAGATGATAAATATTGTCAATAATTTTAATGACGAAAATTGATGAAATAAAAATTTTGAATGCAGCGTGACAATGTAATAGTGTTGAATGATAGAAAATGTGAATAATAAAAATGTAGTCAATTAGAAATAGTGTTCATTGTGATCAATCTCAAACTATTTTCTTCTACTATTCTTATTGTCACCCTTGTTAGTTTTGTCATATTTTCGTATCGATTATATGAAAAAGACAGTGGTTGTTGTAGTAAACATCATACCTTGTCTTTCTTGTTCTCCAATATTAATAGGTTGAATTACAATAACACAAAAATCAATGTACATTGTCAATAATTTTGTGCTTACACTGAACAATGCACAATATTAATCGAATCACTTTGAAATTAATGTACCATCACACATCTAATTACATCAAATCAGAAATCAATATATACGATGAAATCAATGCATCTAATGCAAGAAATCAAATTGGATTAGAAAAAAAATTCTACATTGAAATCAATGCATCTAATACAAGAAATCAAGTAGGATTAGAAAACAACATCTACACTGAAATAAATGCATCTAATGCAAGTAATCAAATAGAATTAAAAATCAACATCTACACTCAAACCAATGTATATAGTGCAAGTAAGAAAATAAGATTAGAAACCAACATCTACACTGAAATCAATGCATCTAGTGCAAGGAATCAAATATGATTAGAAATCATCTTCTACACTGAAAATCAATGCATTTAGTGCAAGCCATCAAACATCTACATTGAAATCAATGCATCTAGTGCAAGCAATCAAATATAATTAGAAATGAACATCTACACTGAAATTAATTCATCTAGTGCAAGAAATCAAATAGGATTAGAAATCATCATCTACATTAAAATAAATGCATTTAGTGCAAGCAATCAAATAGGATTAGAAATCACCATCTACACTGAAATCAATGCATTTAGTGCAAACAATCAAATAGGATTAGAAATCATCTACATAAAAATAAATGTATCTAGTGCAGTAATCAAATATCATTAGAAATCAGCATATATACTAAAATCAATGCATCTAATGCAAGCAATCAAATAGGATTAGAAATCACCATCTACACTGAAATCAATGCATCTAGTGTAATAAATATTCTTCCCTCTCTCCCCCTCCATTTATATATACATTTCCCTCCATATCTTCTGCTTTGTCTCTTTGTCTCACCCCCAAACACACAGACTCTCTCACTCCATAGTTATCAATCTCTCTGTCCCTCCTTCCCTGTCTCCATTTCTCTGTTATTTCTCTTCACCTTCCAAAGTTCCATTTATATCTCTATCTCCCTTGGTCTCTCTATATCACCCCCAAAACATACACTCTCTTTCTCCAATATATCTATCTATCACTCCCTCCTCCTCTCCCTCTCTCTTTCTCTCTTCCCCTTCTCTCCCTCTCCCCCTCTTCTATCTTTGTTCCATCATGTTGTACTCTCTCCCTCTCTCTCCATCTTCCTTATCTCTCTCTCTCTCTCCACCTTTCTATATCTGTCTTTCTTCTTAGCTCCATCTCTCTCCCTCACCATCTCCATCTCTCTTTCCCTACCTCTCTCCACTCTCTCACATCCTCTATCTCTTCCTTTCTCAACCACCTCTCTCTATCTCTCTATCTCTCTTCTCCTTCTAACTCTGTTACTATATGCCTTTCTCTCTCCTTATCTCCATCTCTCCTTCTTTGTCTCTTTATCTTTCCCCCAAACATACATGCTCTCTCTCCATCTCTCCCTTTTCACTCCCTCTCTCTCTCCAATTCTCACTCTCTATGTCTTTCTTCTTCCCTCCCTATCTCCTCCTATCTCCCTACCTCTCTCCTCCTCTCTCTCAAGTCCTCTCTCTCTCCCTTTCTCTCCTACCTTCCTCTTTCTTCCCCCATCTCTCTCTCTCTCTCTCTCCTACAATCCTATCTCTTCCCACATCACTCTCTTCCTCTCTCTCATCCTTCCTCTCCTGTCTCCCTCTATCTTACCCCCTCCTGCTCTCTATCTCTTTCTCTCTTTTCCATCCAATCCCCCCCCTCTCTCTCTCTCCCTCCCCTACAATCCTATCTCTTCCCACATCACTCTCTTCCTCTCTCTCGTCCTTCCTCTCCTTCCTCCCTCTATCTTATCCCCTCTGACTCTCTGTCTCTTTCTCTCTTTTCCATCCAATCCTCTCTCTCCCCCATCAATCTCTCTCTCCAACAATGTTACTATATCCCTCCCTTTCTCCTTATATCTCCTTCTCTCCCCCTCGCCTCCATCTCTCCTTGTATGTCTCTTAATCTCACCCTTAAACATACACTCTCTCTCCATCTCTCCCTTGTCACTCCCTCTTTCTCCACTT
Source organism: Pinus taeda (assembly GCA_000404065.3). NCBI lineage: Eukaryota > Viridiplantae > Streptophyta > Pinopsida > Pinales > Pinaceae > Pinus > Pinus taeda. The sequence goes on from APFE030425641.1 coordinate 17,644, forward strand.
CTCACTCTCTCTGTATTTCTTCTTCTCTCCCTCTCTCCCCCTCCAACTCCATTTCTCTATCCCTCCCTCTCTACTTCTCTCTCTCAAGACCTCTCTTTTATCCTTCCTCTCTCTCCCTTTCTCTCCTACCCCCCTTTCTCCTCCCCATCTCTCTCTCTCTCTCTCTCCAAGCCTCTCACTATCTCCCTCCCTCTCTTCTCCTCTCTCTCAAGTCCTCTCTCTCATCCTTTTTGTCTCCCCCTTTCTCTCCTATCTCCCTCCCTATCCTCTCTCTCTCTACCCTCCAATCCTCTCACTATGTTCCTCCCTCTCTCCTTCTCTCTCTCACCTCCATCTTTATGTCTCTCTCTCCCTCTCTTACTCTTCTCTACCTCTCTCACTCCTCTCCCTCTATCTCTCTCCATTCCTCCTCTCCCCTCTCGTTCACTTTATCTCCATCTCTCCTTTGTCACTCCCCCTATTTCTCCACCTCTATCACTCAATGTCTTTGTTCTTCCCTCCCATATATATAATATAATATATATATATATATATATATATATATATATTATATCATGATATATTAATATATATTAATAATATAACAAATTAATATTGTTAAATCCAACATTATTAAATTTAATAATATTAATATGAATATTAGATTTAATATAATAATATAATAATAGGGTAATAATGTTTTCTTTGCAAGGTGATTAATAATAAGTGTCCATGGATTCGGCCATAGGCTGTATATTATAGATGTTGATATCTATCCTATTTGATATATTTTTATTTATTTACCATATCTCTTTATACCTCTTTTATATTTATTTATTTACCATACCTCTTTTATAAATATGGTATTTGGCGCATGGTACTAATAATAATTTGTTCCATGGTCTTTGGCCCATAGGCTTCACCTAAATAAAACCTATTTTTTGAGTTTTTGTAAATATAAACTTGGAAACTTTATGTAATAATACCACCGCAATGCTGCAATGTGGTGTGAATATTTGTTTTCCTTATGCAAATAGGAATTTGACCGCTAATATATATTTCTTCCAGCTAACCCATTACTTCCAGTTGCACAACCATTATATCATAGCTTATTTTCCATGTTAATATTCGATAGATTTTGTTGTGTTAATGACTCAACGAACACCAATAATGTTAATGACCAGGAACAAACACCAATCCAGCTGGTGCCATGAATATAGAATGAATTTCGTTCTGTTAATGAATTTTCAATTGTTTATTTATATGGTTATGTAAGTTATTGTTTAAGCTGATATTATTTAGATTTTTTTTTAGTTTTTATTTTTTATTTTTGGCCGACATTAGTGAAATTTCAGCTGGATGGACACACTTACACATCTACCCCATACTGGGCTGTAGAATGTGCCTCTCAGCACAATGAAAAACAATGCCTTAAGAGTGGGTTTTCATCCTGTTGTGGAACAGATTTTGGGTGGAAATGGTCTCCACATTTCAACATTGATGGCAACAGGTCTTGCTGCATCTGTGATCACACCTATTGTTTGTAAAGCAAACAACTCTATCGGCAATGGCATATTAAGTTATTTAGCTACTCAGCATCACCAAGGTTGGGTTCGAATCCCAAGGCCCACCATCTTGATTTTGACTCGACTCCTAGTTTGCTTGGCTACCTGAATCAACCTTTTTCTTGACAATTATATAAGGAAGTTTGTCTTCTTCGGGCAAGATGGGGAAATGTGTATCTCCTTTCCTCGAGGTCTAAAACCTTATTTTCAAAGAAACAAATAGGTTTCCTCCTCGGAAAAAAAGAGGCACTAGCATTGGGATTTCCATGGTGTCTAAAGGTTAAAGCAACTTTCAAGGTATTGTCATCATCCCAATCAACAAAAATAATCTTTTGTTATGTGGATGCAATGACTTTTGGCCATTGTGTTAGATAACAGATTCTAAAGAAGAGGGCGACCAAGATTTTTTATTGTCTAATTAAAAAATAAACATGGTAAAATTATGTAAAGATCCTATATAGCATAAGTGTTTTTTTCTCTTTTTTTTTTCAATCCATGGTTTTTGAGATCTCATCTACCTTGAAATATGTGAGATTGTTGAATCCCCCTTTTTGTTGAAGGGAAAGAAAATTCTTCAAAAATCATAACGCCTTAAGTAATTAAATCAATGAAAACCTAAAAGATAAGGGCATTTTCATTTAGGTTAGAATATGTTTAAAATTAGTTTTACATAAAGTCCTATTAAATAAGATTATTCTTTGTCATGAATATTTTCAAAGTAAGTTGTAAGAAATGGTCTATCATCCTGGTATTTTGCATATACATGTAGAATCACAATTAAAATAATTTAAAACATTTTGACCCATGTTTCATGTTTTGAAATAGCAATTTAAGACATTTCGACATTTTCACATGTTTTTCACTTATACCCATGCATTTCTAGCCTTGCAAAGTAATATGGAAAACAAAATAAATCCCCTTTTTAAACATGAAAAACAATTACTTTCCAAATTTTTTATTTTGAACTTAACTGGCTCTCCCATAGTGACAACAAATTTTTTATTAACAACAAATGTTTTATTGACTTCTGGGGCATTGCCAATGATATTTGTAGAGGTTCCAAGTAGATGGAAATTGTGGGTAAAATCTTTTTCTTTGAACTTATTCCTTTAAAATGCTAATTTGAAAATGGGTATTTAAATACACTTGGTGTGACCCAAGAGGCACTGCTTATAATATTCAATTCTGACTTTAGCTGGTGTTTATTGGGCGGTACAAGGGTTTATATAAGTGTTATTTCTAATCTACAAATAAAGGTCAAATCATGTATGACAAATCAATAATTAGCAATAAATGTTTAGATACATCATTTAACATTTGATTGGATTCAACAATATAGATGCCTATCATTTTGGTCTTGGAATCTTATGCCAAAACAGGTGTGAAGATAAAGATGTAGAACTTTAATAGGCAATTTAAATAAAAATGAACTTTGCCAAATGAATTAACTAGATTGTAACAATAATGCATAATGAAGGTACCTTCAATAAGTCAATGATCTTCATTAACAATAATAACAATGATAATATAATTTTAAGGTCATGGCTAAGCCAGATACTAAATTGGTGTATGAGAGAACCTTTTTTATGGGATAGGGATTCACATTTGTGCATTGATTTGACTTCTAAAGTCTATGGAGAATAAATTATCTATGAATCATGTAAAAAGAATAATTGAAAATTTTGTTGATCAAAGCTTCAGATATACAACATCCTTGAGTCTTCATATTTGTAGAGAACTACGGAGGACATGATAGTGACAATTTCTTTCCCTTTCATCTCTCAAACCTCTAATAGATAAAAGGTAATTCACAAATAAATTAAGAGTAAAGTTGGGTCCTTTACAACCCCTATTTGCAACTCCAATAAAACAATTCGATCTACGTAAAAAATAAAAAGAAAAAGAAAGAAAAAAAGATGAAAGTGTTGGAAATACTGAAAGGGGAGTGAATCAGAGTTTCTATTTAATTAGTTGATTTTTACTTTACAAAGAATTAATTAACATTAGCATTAGACCATAACAGAAATCAACACCATTCAACAATGCACAATCTTCAAGATAGTAGACAACAAGTTTTTAGGTGGAAACCCTTCCGGGAGAAAAACCATTGAATGCTTCTTAATATTTGTCTTTAATAAAATATACATTCTTAAGAAGCTCCAACTTCCAATTTTTTAGCATCAACTGAAGGAGGCTCCAAGTCCTTGGTTTACAGACTCCAACTTGAAGGACGCTCTAACACCTTGGTTTACCAACTCTAACTAGAAAGATTCTTCAACACCATGTGCAAGCTCCAACTTGCCCTAGCACCACCCTGTCGCCTTGAAGTGTTCTCAGGATCTAATCTAAAGGAGACTCCAATTTCCTACCTTGCACCACCTTTCCACCCTGTTTTGAAAGCTTGTTATTGTCCTGAAGGCTCCATCCTTCAGCTCATGGTGGACCATGGGGTGGGACTTCATCTTTGAACAAGCATATCTCTCAAACTGTGAGGACCATCCTGACATGACATATACTATCAGAATCAACATGACGAGGAGCATCTAATAATGGTGGCCTTAGAAGAAAATCCATTTATTTTCATCCTCAAAATATTCAACAAGTTTGGGGCTTCTAGAGTTTTCCTTCCATTCTTCCAAGGCTTCTCGACCATTGGAGTATTAATCACTATAACCCAGAAAAATATTAAGAGTGTTCATGAGCCAACATTGGCATCAATGAGAACACCATCCAACAATCTCCCCCTTTGTCATTGATGTTAACACATACTCCTCCTGCAACCACTTCTCCCCTTGACTCTAAGCCTCAGATCTTTTTTTCCTAATTTCTCTCCACCTTTGACATCAATGGCAAAGGATTTTTCCCCTAATGAAATATCTTCTTCTTTCTTCTTGCAAAAAGCTTGTTTTCCTTTCACTGTTTCTCTCCCCCTGGCTAATTATCTTCCTTTGATGCTTGTTGCAATAGAATACCTTTCTACCCTTGACATGGTATGCTTCACATGGGTTACCACCACTAATTCCACCTAAATCCTTCTGAAGTTTTGTCCATAAACTTGCTACTCCACAAAGCTGACTAGTTTTTCCGATCTAACAACTTATTCCTTTCTACCATCTGTCAACTTGCTAAAAGATATATCTTCAATTTTGCAATCGCTGCAACATAGGCTCCCCCTCTTCAACATTCACAGGGATTCAACAAGTTGGATTGCTTAGAATAATGTACGATCAAGCTCTTTGACCAGATCATCCTAAACCTTGTCATCTTCCATTGTAGATTCATCATGACCTTTCAATTTTACTAAACCTGAAAGCATGACTACTGATACTTTCTCATTTGCTTGGTATTCTTACTTTTGTTTTTTTCTCCAGAACCTCCTGTACCTGCTATTAGGGTTGTTTTTCGTGGAAGATTCCATTTTGTACTTGCAATCATGATCTATATGTTCATAGTTATGACATTTGTAACATTCAATGGTGGGCCTAAATAACAGAGCAAGCAACATATACATTTCGCTGACAAAGTCATTTTAGAATCTACCTTAAACTCGTGCATGTTATAAGCCATTTTGTCACATCCGATCAATAGGCCTCCAAATGGGATCAATCAACATCCTATTTCCCCTTGCCATCATCTTGCACAAAGCCCTAAGCATGTATATTTCACTCCCCATAGTTTCTTCCTGAAACTGCATCATCGAAGCCAGTTTTAGGACCAACATACCCTGGCCTCTTGCTGCACATCATTCACCTACAGGTTGCTCTACTGTGGCTTGCGTTGATCACCTACATGTTGCTCCCCCCTTGCACCTACGTTGGTTCTAGAAATTCAGGGAAGAGAGATAAATTATAGAAGCCTCCTCTTTCAAAAGCTTCCAAAATTTGTTACAATGATTTACCTCAGATAAAACATTCGGATCCTTTCCTACCTTAATTTGGAGTTTCCATCCCTTATCCTTTGATCCCATCCTCCCATCAAAGGTGGATCTAAAACCTTATATTAGTAATTAGATAACAACTCTAAACTTACCCCACTCCTCTATATATTTACAACCTTCCACATGCAAGAGTTTGGATTTTGGAGAGTGATTTTACCCTTATGTTGTTTTGGTGAGAGGTTTCATTTCATGCATTTAGGGTGATTGGAGGTGCACATTGTGACAATGAAAGGACAATTCAGCCTCAGAGGAGTTCTTCTACAACATTAACACATATTTATGGTTGTAAACTCCTTCCATTTATATTAATGCAAAAAATTCTTTTTTTCCTATATGCGATGTTATTTTTTCATATATTTCAATACCATGTTCATCTATTGAGTGAAGTATTTAGATGATACTACATAAATTTTGTAGTTTCTTGGCTTGTGTTATCTAATTGTGCTGGTTCTAATTTTGGCAATCAAAGCTTGAATTGGAGCATTAAAGCTAAAGAAGGAGCAAAGCCCGTGAGGGATTCCAGGTATGCTTCATTCTGTCATCTATTTACATTAAGGAAAGCATTGAGTTCCTTGTCTCTATGTTGTTCTAGGTTAGCCACCAAACCTAGTGGAGATACTTTTGTCCATAATAGTAAGTCCTATATAAAAAATTGGTGACTCCGCTGAGAAACAGTGTATTCCCTTGGTGGTTCCTTTGTCCATTTTTTTATTACCTTTGTGATATACCTATGCTATTTTTCCTCGCCAAGAACATACCTAGGAAGTGATTTTAGCGAGTCATTTTTGCAATTTTTGTGTTGGGATACTCTATCCATAGACCAACACACCCCCAGTGCCTCTGATAGAGTGTTGTACCTCACCTGGGCCCACTCTTTACCTGCATTTCAAAGCACTGGTGCCTCTTTTGCAGCAACATTGGCCCCTTTTGTGCAAAGAACTTGCCCTTGTTTTAAGTGTCTCTTTGATCAACCTACTTCTAGCTCACCCTCCCTGAGTCTTGAGTGTCTTGTGGTCTCTCTAAAGCTTCCATTTAGTTTGCATTTGTGTTTGATTTCCTTTGGTAAGAATTGGTTTTGATTTTTCTTTGTTCTTATCATTTGGTCACTTGCAAACTGATTTTGTTTGGTCATTGGTCGCTTAGATGAATTGTTATCTTAGTCCTCATTCTGAAAAGTGAATTTGAATCAATGATTAAACATTTTCATCTTAGTTTTCTTCATTTCGAAAATTATGTGTGTTGAAAATAATTTTGTGTTGCATTGGCATTTAGGGTTTTGTATGTGCATTAATATAGGAATAGTTGCATTGAAAGGGAAATTTCATCCTGCATCTTGTTTTCTGCATGTTGTGTGTTGCATACTGATTGTTTCTTCCCTTCCTTAACTAGATTTTCATTGAAAGAGAAAGATTCCCATTTTCTCATGTTTGATTTGCATTTTAAGATATTCAAGTGACATTCGTGGTGAGCCCAAAACTAAAACTTAATCAAAGATAAACAGTAAAATTTATTGAATCAACCTAAGGACAATTTATAACATTAACACAAACATTTAAAGGTCTAAGCTAGAGACGTGTTCCAACGTCATTAAACGTAGGAGTTGTCATTGTTTTCCAACGTTGAATCTCGGGGGTGAAATCTCATTCCACATATGTGAGTGTATATTATCGTTCTCCACATACCTTTAGGTTTATTGGACGACACTCTATGCATGTAAAGTATATGAGAATTTTCTCAATGAACGGTTATGCATTAGACAACACTACTACACACTGCACTCCCATGTACCATCAAGTATATTTTGGGAGTCCCCTATAGGTTTTTTTCCAGCCATAGGTAACTGAGTCTGTCACCTTGTATACCGTGATACACTGAACACAACATTTGGGGAGATTGGCTACCATACATTAAGTCCTTGGTTCATCGAGGTGTATATTGCAGTTCATGGTTGCTTGGTAATCCTTTATGCCTAGATTACCCTTTTTTAATTTATTTCTTTTTGTGTTAATAAAATTTATTATTCAACATGGAAGAACAAAACCACCCACCCTGAAGTTTGTGTAGAATGCAAAGTAAGCCTACTCTTCCACCAAAGGGTACTCCTAGTCATCGTTAGAAGCATAAGAAGATGCAATCTACTGAATCAAGAACTTTGGGAACTACTTCTGGCCCTCTTGATATTGATCCCTTAGTATCATCTATCCCTTTGAGTTTCAAGCCTGAAATTACACCTACTCTTGACAGTGACCCTGACACAATCAAAACAAAAGTCCCTCAAACCTTGTTGCCTGAGGTCATTGAACCTAACCTTCCCGAGTCAAATACTTTCATTATTTAGGTTGTTGAACCTGATTAGGCTTAGCCATCTTCACCTGTTACATTAGGAACTTCCTCTTCTCTTCCTTTGTCTCAGATAGAACCTATATATCTTGGACCCGACGATGAACCTCTTCCACCCGGACTTGTGAGTATTGAAGAGATACCATAGGAAGAGCCTCATACCTCTACTCTTGTTCATTGGGAAGGACTCCATTTTTATCATATTGATCCTTTTCCTCCTCTTCAAACTCTGAAACAAACTCCTTTACCTGATTATTTGGAATGGATCTCTTTCGACAATATTCATTGGGATTGTTAACCATGACTGGAACTGATCTTCCACTATGGTTGAGACATGAAATGTTGCTTCCTCATCTATGTTTGCGACATCACTAGAAACACATTTGTATGGTGGCATGTCCATCCCACCTCGTTATTAGTCTTTATCTAGTACCATTTATGGTGCACCTTCTAGTCGTTGGACCACTCCCATATCATCTAATTCAGGAATAACATCTGGTACTTCTCTGTTGAATGCCACATAGTTTGCTCCTCTTCCTCCATCTACACCCATGATCAAGTAGTAGGTTGGACCTTATATTAGTGGGAAAGGCTACCTTCAACAACCTGACACTTCTTATTTTAGGTACCCTCCATCTCGATGGCAGTTTCCTCCATCATCCACTGCTCCTTTGTAGGGGGCAACCTGTTGTTGGTATACCTCAAATTGGTAATCAACCTTATTATAGTCGTCCTTATCTTGGAATGGTTGCTAGCGTTTGGCAACCTACTTTTCTGTTCAACTTGGTTCATTTTGGGACCGATTGTTGAATCCTCAACCTACACCATCTTCGTCTCAAATTCCTATCCATCCATTAACACCCCAACAAGCTCAAATAAATGTGAGCCAACCTTTACAAGTTGTCATTCCATCACAACCTTTTCTGTCGTTACCTAGTACTTCCAAGGTTTCGTTTACCTAGCTTGTACAAAGTACCTTACATTCTCAATCGCTCTGATAAGGTACTCCTCAAGTTTCTATAGGTCAGATTATTCATAATATGGTGCAGTCCCAATTGAACCCACCTCTGACCATGGGGAAATCAAAAACCCCATCGGGCAATAGTATGGACCATAATCAGGTATTCCTCAAGCACCTTTTCAAGGCCAACAAACCCAAACCCAAGCATTCCAACAACTTTATCACCATCCTGGGCTAGACAACAATGTCACTTGTATACTAGTTATCAGAATCCTCCCTATCGTGGTACCCATGTTCCTTATTATCATATCCCTCCTTATTACGGATGCAAGTTCCTATTGCTCAAGTTATTCCTTCATATCAGGCCATGATTCTCTGGATTTGAATTTGAAGTTTCCTTTTGTGGCTACTCTCGAATTTCCAATCTTAACTTGGCTCACTGATGACCCCATAGCTCATTTGTCACGGTGGCTAATCATTCCCACTAAATTTCCCTCTAATATCCCAAAATTCAATGGGAATCCAGGAGAAGACCTGTCAATGCATATTATGACGTATCGGCTATGGTGTTCTTCGAACTCCCTTAACGATTATTCTACTTGACTTTGTATTTTCCAAGGAATGCTTACATGTAGCACAACTAAATGGTATATTGAATTACCTAGAGCTTCGTTTCATGATTTCAACACTTTAGCCACCACCTTCCTCGCACATTTCTAGTTACCCATCCTATATGAAACTGGAACAAAACTCTTGACTAAATTCAAACAATCAGATTCTAGTCACATCTAAGATCATATTCATAAGTGGAGATGTTGTCATCGATTGGTCAATACTTATGTTCTCGATCAATTGTTAGCGGAATGGTTTGTCAAATCTATGCTAACCCCTATAACAGCAGATGTGGCTAAATTTGGAGGTGTGATCGAAGAGAAAGTTATTGCTCATGCGCAATATTTGGACCTTGTTTATACCCAATCAAGCATTTTCTATGATAAGATACCAAACTCTTCAAGACCTTTGAATATTGTTCCTCCTTCGACTGGTAAATAATCTCATGCTGCTAATGGCGTGATTGGTTCTGCCAATTCGAAGTTGGCAATTAAACCATCTAGTATTTCTCTTACTGCACCTACTCAAAACCATCAATCCCATTCTTTTGCGGCTTTTGCTTCCAAGATAAATTTCGTCTCATCTGATAAAGGCAATACTCAACAAAAACCTGTAAGCAAGAAGAAAGGAAAAGATAAGAAAAAGAAATATGCTTCACTGCAAGATAAATAAACAAATTAGTCCTCTGATGAGAAATGAAAGCCTCGATACCCATGCTTGATTTGCAACGAGGATCACTTTACATGTGATTGTCCACACCACATTGAAGTGAATCAATTTCTTAAAGCTTCCACTTCTCCTGCTGTGTTGACTAACCTGTTTCCCAATCAGGAGACTCATATGGTTTCCTGGGACCCTTCTTCCTCTAACACGGTTTTGATGCTTTCCTCCTCGAAGCTGAAATCCAATTTTATGGTGGACACTTGGAACAAGGACTATGGTAATGAAAATCCACCAAATGGTCAACCTACTAATGAACCTACTAGTTTGACATTATGTTCATTTGATCCTACTCCACCTCTGATTCTTGCGGAATTGACTACCAAGCTTCCGAAGGGCGTTATTCATAAGTATGCTTTCAACCCTCATTCAAGAGCTGCCCAAATTTATAACGTAGTTGAAGGCTTGGCTCAATCTCCATCAACTATGTCAACTCTTCAAGTGTTGCAAAAATGTCCTGCCCAAAAGAAGGCCTTGTTATCAGCTATCAAATATGTGGATCCTTTGGATTCCAACCTAGTGGTTTTATCTCATGAAAACTATACCCCTCGACTTCTAGATCAATTAGATTTTATAATCCAGGTCGTCTTCCATGGTAAGAACATTCATCAATCTATTGTGGGCAAAAGAGCCTTGACCTGCATTATGTCCTTGTCTTGTTAGAAGGCAATTGATGCGCATCAATTGAGTCAATCAACCACCACAATAAAAGCCTTCGATGGAAGAATCTACAAACCTTGTGGGATTTTGAATTCCCTTCAAGTAGAATTTGGGAGAAAAATCGATTCCATAGAAGTCGAAGTTATTGATGGACCTCTCAATTATAATATTTTACTAGGATGTACATGGGTTTATGCCATGGCTATCATCATTTTGACTTACTTATGTATTATCACCTTCCCTCACAAATGTGGGATAGTAGCCATAGATCAACTCACCTTTATCACCTCTGATTCTCATGTTACTGGAAGTGTCCCTCTTGTAGGGGAAACTCTACATTCCCAATTAGCATGTTGGAGTTGGATTGTTGAAGGATTCTTTGCTTATGGGAACCTTTTCTCTCCTTCCTCCTGTCCTTCCTGATGTCTCACCTTCGGTTGCTTATATCAACATGATATCATCTTCTACTATTTTGGCTAATTCTTGGATTGTACCTAATGGAACTAACATCCAAAGTTTTGGCAACTAAATGTTGCTTAGCCCTATTGAGCTAGATTATGAAGCCATCTATTCGGCTTGTGCGACTTATACCTTTTCTTAGATTAATTGGGTAGATCAGTCACTGGATTATGGCATGTCTTCTAATCCTTTTTCTTGATTATTCTCTATTGATGATAGCATCATGGAGATCATGATTCCAGATCAAGGGCTATGGGATGAACACCATCATCGTTCCAACTTACCAAATCACATTGAAGATAATCTCACTGATGTATACTTACCTAATTTTTTCAATCCTTTTACAAATTTCGTCTCCATTCATGAGATCAACTCGAAAAGAACCTTTCGAATATTAAACAAACCATACCTCTCGATATTTCAATTAAACTAGGAATATTCAAAAATCTATACATTGGAGTGTCTTGTTCCCCATATGAGATCAAGATTTAGAGAGAACTTTTCCATGAGTTTCGAGATGTCTTTGCCTAGACTTATGAAGAAATTTTATGTATCGACCCAAACATCATAATGCATGAGATTAAAATGTATCATGATGTCAAACCCATCTGGTCCATCCCAAGAAGGCTATTAGGATTAAGGTTGAATTTTAAAAGCTTCTTCAGGTTGGTTTCATATACCCAGTTCCTTTAACTGATTGGGTATCAAATGTTGTCCACGTCACAAAGAAACAGGCCACGATTCAAGTATGTTTCGATTACCGAGATGTGAATCGTGCTTGTCCTAAGGACAACTATCTGACCCTATTTATTATTGAAATCATTGATGATTGTGCTGATTGCGAGATTTATTAATTCATGGATGGATTCTAGGTCTATAATCAAATCAACATTCTCTTGACGAACCAACCTAAGACTGCATTTATTTGTCCCTAGGGTATTTTTTCTTATCAAAATCTCCCATTCGTACCTTCGGTTTGAAGAACGTTGGGGCCACGTTTTAGTATGTTATGGATTACACTTTTCACGACATCAAACATATTGTGCAACCCTATTTGGATGATCTCCCTGCTCATTCCAAACATTGATCTCTTCACCCGAGGCTTCTAAAGGTTATTTTCCTCCATTGTAGGCATTATAACATTTGACTTAACCCACACAAATGTGTGTTCTGCGTTGGTTCTGGTCGAATCCTAGGTTTTGTCATTTAAAAACAAGGAATTTGTATTAATCCCCTTAAAGTACATACAATTGTTGACTTTCTTACAACTTCTTCTCTCGTTCAGTTACAAAGACTCCAAGAAAAAGCTAAATTCCTATGGAGGTTCGTCCCTAATTAAGCTAAGTTGACCAAAGGATTCACTTGCCTGCTGAAAAAAGGAGTCCCCTTCCATTGGGACAACGATGCTCAAAAAGCATTTGATGCCTTGAAAGATGTACTGGTTCGGGTTATCTCTTTTATACCCCCTAATTATTAGCACGATTATTTCTTGTATCTCGCTGCTTCCATTTATACTTTAGAAATGGTATTGATCAAAGAATATGATATAGGGACTGGACATCCCATTTATTATTTGAATCAAAACCTTAACAATATTGAAATCAGGGATAATCACGTAGAAAAGTTGGATTTGACATCCTTTTAAGCCATCCAAAGGTTTCACCATTACATCTTGCTTAGGAAAACTACGGTCATTTCATATTGCAACCCTATGATATATATACTGTTAGGTCAATTGCTAGGGGGAAATTACTCTAAGTGGATCATTATTCTGCAAGAGTTTGACTTGGATTTCATCAAATCCAAGTCAAATAAATCCCTAGTTTTTTTCCAAGCTAATGTGCGATCTTCCTTCCCCTATTTTTGAATCTACATTTGAAGATTTTGTCCCTGACGAGTCATTGTTTTTTATATCGTGATCTGACCCTTGGTATGGAGATTTTCTGATCTATCTCCAAACCCAAACTTTCTGACCTAACACCTCTCGCTCTAAGCAACGTCGTATTCGATACCAATCCCAAAATTACATTATTATCAACGACACCCTTTACCGTCGTAGTATTGATATGATCTTATGGAGGTGCCTCACCCTTGAGGAGGCCATGAAAGTCATAAATGAACGCCACTCAGGAGCATGTGGTGGACATCTATCTAGTTATGCTATTGTGTAGAAGATCATACGTTTTGGTTACTTTTGGCCTACTATCATTCGCGACTTTCTTCTCACCATCTAGAAGTGTCATGCATGCCATATCTACAATCGCAATGTCCATACTCCACCTACACCATTGCATCTTGTTGTAGTTGTTGGTCCCTTTGTGAAATGATGTATCGACTTTATGACATGTAACTCTCACTTGGCCGGGGGCATGGCTATATAATTGTCTCTTTTGACTACTTTACTAAGCGGGTCGAGGAGACGCCTACATTTATAAAACATGGGAGAAACGACTGCATATTTTTTCTTCAATCACATTATTGCTAGGTTTGGTGTACTGTAAGCAATAGTTACGGATCATGGAAAACATTTCTAGAATCATATGATGACCGAAGTAACTGCTAAGCTGGGAATTTCACATGAAAGTTCCACTGCCTATTATCCTCATGCTAATGGACAGGTTGAGGCTATTAGCAAATTTCTTAAGAATATGCTTCAACATATGATAGGGAACCACAAATTAGACTAGAACTTTCTTCTTTACGTTTCCTTGTGGGCATACTAAACCTCAATTAGGAGTACTACTAGATTCACAACGTTTAAGTTGGTCTATAGTATGGAAGCTATCCTCCCCATTGAATGTGAAATTCCATCATTAAAAATAGTTGTTGAACTTCTTCCTGCCACTTCCGTAGAGGAGGAGCGTCTTTTACATTTGGCCCGTTTGGATGAAACTCAATGTGATGCTTCTTTAGCCAATGAAGCTCATAACATATGCATCAAGGCGCAATATGATAAAAATGTCAAGCCTCATGTCTTCTCGGAATGAGACCTGGTTCTCTTATATGACCACGAGGATGATAATTTAGTGTTATGAATATAATTCATAACAAGTAAATAAATGAAATAAATGTAAATATTAAATAATAAAATATTGATTATGTTAAATATTCATTAAGTTAAGTGAAAAGGCATGTCTGAAAGACATGCTTAGTCACGAAAGGACTCTTGTTGAGGTATATATATGCGGGTCCTCATTGTAACATTCATCACTTATACATGTTTATATATAATAAAATATTATTACAAATACCTCTTGTGTATTTTTACATTCAAGCCAACAAGTTATCAATTTTTATGCTTCAATGGTATCAGAGCCATGACACACAATATAATCATGCGGGCCTTTGAACGTTGTTTGCCACACAATGTGCCATTACGTTCACATCATGATTGCATTGAGCAGTTTAATAAAATTCAAGAAGTATTTCAACGATTACAAAAATCATTTAAAGAAGCTAAAGAATGTCGAAAGGAAATCGATAATAAGGAAAATGATCTAGATGACGATTCCATGGAAGCTTATACATATCAAGATAAGGATTCAAATAAAGCTGATCTTGATGCGAATGAATATGATCTATATCAAGATAATGACTCTAATGAAGCTGATATAGACCAAGAAGATTATAATGTTGAGAATCTAGTTGAAGTTGATCTTGATGTGGATGAGAATGATATAAATCAGGATGATGATCCAAATGAAAATGATGTCGATGAACATTATGTAGATCAAGATGATGATCCAGATGAATATGATGTGGATGAAGACTATCTTAAGAAACAAAAAGATGAACAATATCTTAACAAAAAGAAAGTTATTGTGAGCTGCACTTTAAGGTTTCATCAACAAGCATTTTATCAGGCCATCAAGAATAAGATATCCATGGCTGAATTATTTGATAGAATTCAAGCTTTTCCTAGCAAGAACAATGTTTGTAACCTTATCAGCATTTTTACGCAGCTGAGAAAGGTATGCAATCATACAGATCTATTTGAAAGAAATGAAGGCCGCACATTCTTAAATTTTGCACAAATTCCAAACTCTCTTTTATTACCTCCTTTTGGTGAACTGGAAGAAATACACTATGCTAGAAGTCAAGGACGTATCTCATACAATGTTCCCAATTTGATTTATAGAGAGGGTACTCTAATCCTATCTATGTCTTGTGGTAGATCAGCTTAAGGGGTGTGACATAAATGGTTGCTCAACTTGTTGAATGTGTTTTCTACACTGTATGTTCATACATCGGGTTTTCCACCACAAGCAGATTCTCTTGGATCTATTTCACTTGTTAAAAGTGGTACATTTGGCTTTTCTCACATGATTGGCCTATCACCAGGGGAGGTGGCATTTGTTGCTAAAGCTTCAAATGTGGAACAATGTTGTTTTCTTTCACAACACAAGATCAACAAAAATTAAATGAAATCATTGAAGAATTTCTAGAAAGTGAGGAAGGCAGATTTCAGTATGATCAAATGGGGGAGGGAAAAGTCAGAGATGTCACTAGAATGTTGATGTTGCCAACACGTTCAAAATTAATATTATTGAACACAAAGCATGCCATAGGGCCTAAAAATGCACACTGTGAGGGATTGGTTGTCTCCCATCATGATTGGTTTCTCAATAATATTACGTTGCTAAAAGGTATTTACTCTTTCATCCCACCAGTTATTCCTCTATCAGGTAATGTTGTATGTCCAAATAGGGGTTTTTTATATCAGAGAACAAAAAAACTTCAGGAATTTTCTAATGGTAGAGGTGCAAAGCTAGTTGTAATTGATAGATAAAAAGACACCAAGATTATGCCCGTGAGCGTTGATGCACAGGGAACTATAGCTTTCGATGCCATTGTTAAGAAGAATGAGAATGCATCCAAGGTTGTGTATTCTCAACATAGGGATCTCATGTCTAAGCTAGGTGACGAGGTTGGTGGGATCTAGAAGAAGGACAAAGAGGAGGAGGATAAGGAGATAAATGAAACAACCCTAAGAACAAAGTTTACCCTAGAAAAGGTTGTAATGTTCGTCTCAGTGCAACACAACCGAAGAATGTCCCCCAATAGTGCTTTGAAGCAACACATATCAAATACACACCTTCACAACAATCAATGGATTTTAATTTCGGCACAAAAGAAAGAATAATTAGGATGGTTTAGATGCTCGAGGATCCTCATGAGCCTCCCAAGTTCAAACATAAGAGGGTCCTAAAAGATTCTAGATTCCCCCCATTCTTGTTATGCATTCACCTTCGAGGCCTGTGACTATTAAGGATCAACAAGACTGGGAAATCCCACCTTGAATCTCCATTTGCAAGAATCCCAAAGGGTATTCAATTCCACTCAATAAGCGTTTTGCAGTTGATGGAAGAAAGCTCCAAGAGGTCCATATTAATGACAACTTTGTGAAGCTTTCAGAGGTATTGTATGTAGTTGAACAAAAGGCCAGAGAGGAACGACTTAAGCATGAAGCGCTTCACAATGAGAGGAGAAGGGAGAGAGAAAGGGGAAGAAGTTTGGAGGCTAAAGAAGGGTAGGTTGGGAGGAAAAGAAAGATTATGCAAAGACTTCTTTGCATCACATGCCTTTGTCCGTGCTCATCTATCACCCATCACCTATTCAGATTACATGCTTGACGTCGAAACAAACACACCACAGCTACGTTGATGTTCCAACAAATTCGTGGCCACCTCGTGCCTCGTGTCGCACCTACTTATCAGCAAGGTTTGAATAAGACAAACACCTTTGACCACTCATCGTGCTCGGTCAACACAGATCTACCGTTTTTTATAGTCTCGTCCAACCAAAAAACTATATAAATTTTAATTATATAAATGTTAAACTATATAAATGTTCATTATATAATTATATTTATATAATTATAATTGTAATATATATAGTTACAACTATATAATTAATTAATTAAAAAATCCTATTATTTAATTTAATTAATATATATATATATATATAATATATATATATATATATATATATATATATATATATATATATATATATATATATATATATATATATATATATATATTATATATATATAATATATATATAATATAAAGAAAAAAAAAAGACAAAGCAAAAACATTATTATTAAAAAATAGATAAATAATAATAATTATAGTTAGTTAAAATAAATAAATAATTATTAATTAAAAAATAGTATAAAAAAGAAGAAGATATAACCCCTGATTCTGAAACTAAATCAGTGAATTATATAATCTAAGCTACCAGTGACAACAAATTACATATGCCAAGATGAGAAACACAAGATGAAGAAATTGTTAGCAATACAACTTTGAGGACAAAGCTTCTGAAGGAAGGGGCTATGTTATGAATATAATTCATAACAAGTAAATAAATAAAATAAATGTAAATATTAAATAATCAAATATTGATTATGTTAAATAGTCATTAAGTTAAGTGAAAAGGCATGTCTAGAAGACATGCCCAGTCACGGAAGGACGTCTTCTTAGGTATATATATGCAGGTCCTCATTGTAACGTTCATCACTTGTACATTTTTATATATAATAAATTATTATTACAAATATCTCTCGTGTATTTTTACATTCAAGCCAACAAGCTATCAGTTTTTATGCTTCATTTAGGTATAGAAAAGTTCCAACCCATGTGGTTGGGTTGTTGGTACCATTCCATTACCCTCTTTTTCTTCTAAAAACATCACCAATTGCCTATCTTTTCCATCCATAGACCTCTTTACATCGATTGAAATTGATTAGTTAATAGCGTTATAGTTGTTAGTTCGCATTAAAGTTAATTTATGAGTTTTTATGTTAGAAATTAGGAATTTTTAACAAAAAGGTCTCAGGAAGATATCACATCCTGTAAATAGTTTATCATCTGACACATGGCATGACAGGTAAGCCAAAGCAGTGGATAAGAACAAGCTCCTGAATGTACAAGCATGAAGAAAAATCGATTTTACAGCAGATCAAAAGCTCCTACTTATGCGGTCAATGCTGGGTCAAACCCTAACCTTTTTGGTTACAAAGGCAGTAAAAGCCATGGTTTCTAAACTAGCTTCATTTTTTCATTTTGGAAATTGTTTTGTCTTTTTGGGAAACCGGTTCATCTTAGAATGACCGAAAATCATTCCACTGTAAAAGCAGGAACAACTGCTTCAATGAATGTGCATTTGACTCAAGATAGGAAGAGGATAAAAACTCTGTATCGTTTTGTTTTACAGACAATTTTATGTTACCTCTGTGTATTGTTTTGAAAGGAACGAATTCATATATGTGATTGCAACTCTTAGTGTTTGAATACAATTACGATTTCACTCCAGCATTGTTCATGCGTTAACGTTGTCGATTGATTGAGCTCATTCCAGTGTACCATTGAAACGTGGATGGGCCCTGCGTGGATTGGTATACTATGCCTTTCATTTTCACTGTTTTTAAATTTACAAAGAATGCATTTCATTGCTTTTGAATGCATGTCACTTAATATCATTTTCACAGCTCTTGAATTTACATAAAACGCATATTGCTAATGTTATCTCCATGCAAATGATTTTGTCAATTCGATTACGATTTCTCACAAATGGAATCCATGGTGCTTGCTTAAAGATATCATCGTTAGATCATTCAATCAGGTCTTGTAAGGGACTTGGTCCAACGTTATGTTTTAAGGCATTTCCATGAACTCTGTTTGTGCATGTATTTAAAAGTTCAGTGTGTTTTTGATTTCTTTATGAGTGCTCTAGTGGTAACTAGACAGAGTTTTGTGCACAACATCCTTGTAAGGGGATTCAAAGCACAGTCTAGCCATACTCTGTATCATTGAGACAGTTAGATAATCTAGGTAATCTGAGTGTTAAAGTGAGAGGAAACATACCTCAACCTTCTGTAAAGAAGTACTGTTGCCTATCACCACAAGCACTTAGTTAGGAATCCTTTATGCCTATAGATTTTAGGCACACGCCTCGAATTTTACTTACCTAGGTCGATAATAAATCTAGTCTAATCTAGCACCCTAGATTGGCCACTACATTTTGGCGCCGTTGCTGGGGAGGCGTAGTTAGAAGATTTAAAAAAAAAAAAAAACATCAATCAATTTTTTTTTTTTTTAAAATCAACAACAACAAACCAAAAACACAACATAGATTTGACTGTCACTGTAGAAATCATGTTTGCTTATGCCTAGATCTAGAGATAGTAGAGGCAGATTCACAAAAACCCCCCATCCAAAAACTAACTTATCATCAGAAGCAGACTCTGTGGGAAAGACTGAACATACAACACCAGCTGAGGAAACCATTATACAAAGATTAGAGGATAAACACAAGTCAGGCCAAATACTTACACTTATTGAGAGACAAATCTTATTGGCGCATGAATCTCAGAAGAAGCATTTCCTTGAATCTTCCAAAAAGAGACAAAGTAGAAACATAACTCAACAATCTCTAGAACAACTCTTTGGAACAAGTGACACTGAACAAAGAATTAATTCACCAGAAGAATTTATAAAAATGGTTGAGGAAGGAGGAGGATCAGCAAGAAGACCGACTTCTGACCAACAACACGATCAAGGAGAGGAGGAATAATCAACTTTTAAATTTCCCATCCATGAACCTGAAGACAACAATGATGAGGAAATCAAAATGAAAAACATACCTCCTTCTGTGTTACCAAACTTTTATGGCATGGCTTCAGAGGATCCAGATTCATTCTTGTTTGAGTTTGAAATTGTATGTCGAACATATGGTTACACAGATGATGCCCATAGGCTTAGACTATTTCCAACAACATTAAAGGCATCAACACTAAAATGGTTTATGGGACTTGGTGAGCATGCAATCACTGATTGGGATGGCATGCGAAGAATATTTCTAAGGAAATATGAACCTTATTGTAGATCAAAGGATTCTAAAGATGATATCTTTAGGATGAATCAACAAGAGGATGAAAGCCTAGAGGAGTATTTGGAACAATTTGCTTACAATTTACAAAAATCAAAACATCGATCCATGACTCTTGATCTCATTAGAACTATATTCTTGAAGGGCATTCGAGAGGAATACTTAGATGATCTTAATTTGATGGGCAAAGGTGATATCTCCACCTTACCTTTCGAAGAAATTGTTGATCTATGTGAAAAGTATTCTAGGAGCAAAGCAAAAATTGGGAAAAGAACCATATCATCCAAAGCCACAAAATCTGCTTCAGCTAGTGTTACACGAGCTGAAATAGGAAACTTACTAGAGGAATTCAAAACAGATTTGTTGAGTACATTAGGGACCCAAATTGACACTCTTAAAGCCAAGAAAAGACAAGAAGATGAAGATCAAATGATGGCTATCTTTTGCCCAAAATGCCGAAAGAAGCATGCGTTGAAAGATTGTCCATTAGAGAATATTCAAGTTTGTGCCTTTTGTACTGAAAATCATGATATATTTCATTGCTCTAAAGTTAAGGTTTTGCAGAATTGTAATGTGGCATCCAATACATATATGGAGAATGTCTATTTTATGGGTGCAAAAAGACCATGGAAGCCAATAACTTCACTTCAAGGTATGTTCCCAAATCAGAATTTACAATTTCCTGCACATGATTAGATGTATGCTCAGAATTCATGGAATGTACCCATGCCATGGCAGCACTAGAGTTACCCACAACAACAATGGAGACCATCCCAGCAATACTCTCAACAATATCCATCATACCCTCAACCATACCAACCATATTCACAACCATATCAACAATACCATCAGCCATATTTACCATATCCTCAATCATATCAACAATATCCTCCACAACAAGTTGTTTACCCACATCAATCTCAACCCACTCAACAAGCATTGCCTGCTCCTCCACCAATAAATCAACCACAATTACAACTTCCATCTAACCCCCAACCTCCTAGACCTACTCAAATACCTGCTCAACCTGTACCAAATCCAAATAATAGATCAGAGAGATCATCTTATAATGTAGATGAGGTACCCTCATATCCCACATTACCCTTGCAAAATATCAATTTGAGGTCTGGTAAGGTACTTCACAAAGAATCCCCATCAGTTGAAAAACAAAGGGAAAATGAAGAGAATGAAAGTGAAACCCCCATTCAAAGGAAACCAAACAATGATATCAAACACAAATAGATGCAACCATTGCAACCACCACCTTTTCTAGACCAATTGGTCCAAACAAAAATTCCCATGTCTATACCACAGTTTGATGTTTTAGATGAGCTAAAGAATGTCTACATCAAAATTCTGCCACTGCAAGCCATCAAAGGCATTCTCATATATACCAAAGCCATCAAAGAACTGTGTCTTAAGAAGCCTACTAGGAAAAGATTTGATCCACAAACTATTCATGTTATTGGACATTTAGCTGGCCTTATGACAAATACGATTTCAATGGAAAAGTATGTTGATCCTGGTATTCCCAGAGTCACTACAATCATTAACACATACATATTCCAAACACTTTAATTGATCATGGGGCCGCCATAAATGTGATGACTCTTGAAACCATGAAAACCCTCCAGCTCACAAACTTGTAGCACACAACAATTGTTCTAGAACTTGCTGATAGGTCTAAAGTGATTCCTGAAGGGATTTTGGACGACATAATTGTTTCATTGGACTCTTGGGAGTATCCAGCGGACTTTTTAGTTCTTCAACCAAAATCCAATTTAGGAGGACACCCTATCATCCTTGGTAGACCATGGTTAGCAACTACTGATGCATTCATAGGATGTCGATCGTGTAATATGATCATCTCACGAGGAACTGAAAGAAAACAACTCACTCTTTACCCATCAGCACAATCACCAGCAGTAGCACACAATTTATGGCTTGATGATAAATACAATGATAAGGTAGAAGTTCAATCTGTTTTTAGCATCAACCAAATCTATGATTTTCAAGAACATGATAATGATGACTTGGTAGAATTGTTTCTCTCTCAACCAGATGTGTCTAAGGAATTGAGGAATGATCAATACCATGCTACCAATGAACTTCTAGCACAAAATTTTTAGGAGACATGCACCATTCCTTCTTTGCAAACAACATTTCACAACATTTTCCCTATCCAATCCATCACCAACATACAGAGCAAGACCATAGAGATTAGTCCAGGAAAAAAATTGAATATTGGCAATCACCTAGACTCATCTCAGGAAGAGAAATTGACTCAACTATTAAGAAAATACCATAAGGCATTGTCTAGGACTATACCAATATGCACGGAATTCACCCTGAAACATGCACTCATCATATTTATACAGATAGCAATGTTAAACCGGTGAGGCAACCACATAGACGAATGAACCCCTTGCTTCAGGATATTGTTAGAGAAGAATTACAAAAACTGTTAGTCAATTTTATCTATCCTATCTCTGACAGTCAGTGGGTATCCCCATTGGTCGTAGTCCCCAAGAAAAATGGTAAGTGGAGGATTTGTGTTGACTACCGATAATTGAACAAAGCCACCCTCAAAGACTATTTTCCACTCCGATTTATTGACCAAGTGTTAGACACACTAGTTGAGAAATCATCATTTTCTTTTCTTGATGGTTTTAGTGGCTACAACCAAATCAGGATAGCCTTAGAGGACTAGGACAAAACCACTTCTACTTGTCCTTGGGGCACCTATGCTTATAATGTTTTTCCATTTGGGCTTTGCAACACTCCAGCTACATTTCAGAGAGTTGTATTAGCCATTTTTGCTGATTTAGTTCATGATTATGTTGAAGTTTATATGGATGATTTTTCAGTGTATGGTGATTCATTTGAGCACGCATTAAAAAATCTTGAAAAAGTTTTGAAGAGATCTATTGAAGCTAATCTGTCCCTAAGCAACGAAAAATGTTTTATCATGTTAAATGAAGGGATAGTATTAGGACACTATATTTCTTCTCAAGGCATTAAAGTTGATCCATCAAAAATTCAGATCATTGTTGATTTGCCAATTCCAAAGACTCAAAAGGAGGTAAGAAGTTTTCTTGGGTATGCAAGCTATTACAGAAGATTCATTGAGCATTTTAGTCGCATAGCTTTACCTTTGTTTAAACTTCTAGCCAAAGGTGCACCTTTCAATTGGAATGATAATTGTCAACAAGCATTCGAAACACTCGAAGCAAAGCTATCAACCACACCAGTCTTAAAAGGACCTAACTGGGACCTACCATCTCACATCTTTACAGATGCATCTGATACTGCAGTAGGTTCCTCATTAGGCCAGAAAGAGCAATCTTGTCATTATGCTATTTATTTCATCAGCAAAAATCTAACACCTGTAGAATTAAACTACACAGTCACAGAAAAAGAAATGCTTGCAGCCATACATGCTGTGAATAAATTCTGACATTATATAACTGGTTATGAGATTTTTGTACATATTGACCATTCTGCCATCAAGCACTTAAGGAATAAACTAGTAACTAGTGGCAGAGTTACCAGATGGTTGTTATTGTTACAGGAATTTAACATCACAGTGTTGGATAGACCAGGTAAGGAGAATCAGGTGGCAGATTTTCTTTCTAGACTGCAAAATCAAGGTGAGGTTGTTTCGGTTGAAGATTCTTTCCCAGATGAAAATTTATTTGCAATTTCAGTAGTGAATCCTTGGTATGTTGATTTGGCCAATTACTTGTCCACAGGAAGAACACCACCATCTTTTACTTCAAAGGAAAAGAAGAGGCTAATGAAACAAAGTGCTCGATACTCTTGGGTTAATGGCGATTTATTTTACACTGGTTATGATATGATTATTAGACGATGTGTAAGAAATGATGAAATTATTGATATTTTAAAATCTTGCCATGATGAACCGTGTGGTGGGCATTTTGCAGCTAAACGAACAACATTCAAGATCCTTAGTCTTGGATACTACTGGCCATCCATTTTCAAGGATTCCAAGAAGTACGTGAAGAGTTGTGATAGCTGTCAAAGAATGGGTAGGCCAACAGCTACAGATGAGATGCCCCTTCAGCCTCAAGTACACCTAGAGCCATTTGAAAAATGGGCTCTAGACTTCATAGGACCAATCAATCCAACTTCCAATGGTAAGAGGTACATCTTAGTATGTACTGATTATGTGAAAAAGTGGGTTGAAGCTAAAGCACTAGTCCGGGAAACTGAACAGACAGTGGTAAATTTCCTCTTTGAAGAAATTTTTGTAAGGTATGGAGTACCAAGGGAGATAGTAACAGATCAAGGTACTTAGTTTACTTCAAAGTTAGTTAAGGACATCACTGCCAAATATCAAATTAAACACAGAAGAAGTACACCTTACCATCCACAGGCCAATGGCCAGGTGGAATCAACAAATAAAACATTGGAAGGAATTATCACTAAAACTATAGCAATGAACAGAAAGAACTGGGAGGAGAAGCTCAAAGATGCACTCTGGGCTTATAGAATCACGTGGAAGAATACTACATGATTTACACCATATCAATTGGTGTATGGCAAAGAGGTAATGCTTCCTATTGAGTTTCAAATACATACCTTTAAGATGGCTGCAGATTTGGGAATTGATCTTAATTAAGCACAACAAGAAAGAATTCAGCAATTGAACCAGCTGGATGAAATGTGGCAGCAAGCAGAGGAGACAACACTCCTCATGCAAAAACAAAGGAAGCAGTGGCATGATGCACATATCAAGGAGAAACAGTTCAAAGAAGGAGATTGGGATTTACTCTTTGATTCTAAATTCAAAGATCATAAAGCCAAGTTTACTACACATTGGATGGGCCCATATGAAATAGTTCAAGTTCATGAGAATGGATCAGTCCCACTTATTACCATTGATGGAGAAGCTCACACCTTTCTTGTCAATGACCATAGGTTGAAACTCTATCACAAGCCCATCACTAAGGAGGATTTTCTTCAAACTGTATGTCAGCAAAGGGAGGTTGAGATATTGCAGCCTTTAGCTGTAGTATCTCTACCTTAGTTCATTTCATTTCCATTTTATCACTTCAAATCTCTCTCTCTCTCTCTCTCTCTCTCTCTATATATATTATATATATATATATATTATATATATATATATAGAAAAAAAAATAAATCAAATAATAATAATTAAAAAAAAAAAATGGTTTAGATGTGAAAACCAGATTCTAGCACACTCTAACCCAGAATTCTTACTTGAAAACCAATTCTTTGGCTGGTAAGAATTCCTTGTCCTTTTCGTTTCCTATTAATTTATCGCTTCCATAATGACTTGAGGACAAGTCAAAACTTCAGTGGGGGAGAAGCATCAACATTTTTGCATTTTTGTTTTCTTATCTCATCTCCTCACTGCAAATTTTCAAAGAGTTTATCTCTTCATTGTAAATTCTCAAGAAGTTTGTTTCAGCATTTCAGTATTTCAATAAAGAAGTTGTTTGTGTCTTTGTTTTAATCAGAGGGACTTGTTTGTAGCACTATGCAGTGGGACCTGTTCAGAAGACCATGACACCAGCACCAACAATAGAGGGACCTGTTTAACAAACATAAAGGGACCTGTTAGAGACTGCTATCCCAAGCCACTTCAACAAAAAGCTTCAACAAAGTTAAGCAAAGATCCAAAGGTTGCTTGTCACCAAGCCTCCATCAAACATTAAAGGTCAAAGAAGCTGCACACATATAGTCTTTTCCAGATTTCGAAGAGGCTGTGCAAAAATTATCCAGATCTCAGAGGGACCTGTTGTATCTAAATTTATCTCAGAGGGACCTGTTATGGACAACAAAGATTCATCACATTTGAACAAGAAATCCTATCTATGCATGCCAACTCAACTCTTGATCAATCAATAAAATTGTAAAGTGTTGTTATAATTTCTATTTTTAACATTTAAATTCTTATATTGCTTTAGTGTTAAATGTAATGACTGTAATTGCTATAATCAATTTCAAAAAAAAAAGAAATTGTAAAAAAATTCCCCACATATTCACCACTCTCATCATATTTTTAATCTCTACCATGTTTCCAATGCTCTAGCCTATCCCCATATTTTCCTACGCTTTCTAATCCGCTATCCCACCACCCTCCCAGCCTTGCTATTCACTCCCTATCCACCATAAAAACTGCTCTCAGTCCAACATCTCCTTAGTCGACCAAGAACTAATAAACAAAGGATAGGTGGTGAACTCTCGGGAAGCCAAATGTTATACGGTTTCATGCATTGATTTGAATTGACCAACTTATGATATGATCGCTTGACCAAATTGACTCATGCAAAGCAACTATCCATTATTTATAGCTCCAGTACTTCATACATGCTCGTGGCATTCTCATGATGGTATTCGCACGATCTAGTACAACTACTCCCCTGTCATTAAACTATGAGTATGCTCTGTTTTCATTACATTGAATTGGGTCGAGTCGGTCGTTAAATCCTATTTCATTCTCAGTTGTAGAAGTGTTTTCCATAATAGAAATTCAGTGTAGTGATTTTCAAAGAAGAACGAAAGCCGAGAACGCCAAGTGCTGCGAGAGAAAAGCACAATGTTTAGGCTTACAAAAATTCGAGAGCAAAGCACAGTGTTTGGGCTTACAAAAATTCTATCTCTGCCACAATTTAAGGCTAGTCATCCAGTCACTATTCAAGCCACTGAAGGAGCTGGTTGTGAAGAACAAAGGACGCCACCAGGTCAGTGTGTGGAGCGAAAATTAAAGGTAACAAACTAAAACACCTTTGTTCGATTAATAAGCATAAACGAAGAGGGTTAGAGCAAGAATTTTTTTGTAAAATGACTAATAGAGTAGAACCAAACACATTTGATAGCTCTCAGTACCACGATGACTGCATTGAAATTTTAAGAGAGAAACAATGGCTACTCTTCTTGGAAATGTTTAATGGAAGCAACGAGGAAGTGACTAAACAATTTGCCTTTACATTCAATGGGGAGAAGGTGCTGATAGGTAATTCTCATTTAGAGTCTCAGAAGACACTATAGCACAACCCTTAGGGATCAGCCCAGAAGGAGAGAAGTACTTCAAGACTAAACAGTTTAAAGAGAAGTCATGGACCCAGTTCATGTCCAGGTTGAGGGTTTCATCAGTTAATTGGAAGAAGGGAGTCCCAAGGAGCTGGTTGATACATCCATGGGACGAGATGGTGTATATCATCCAAAAGTTTGTTACATGCGAGGGTCGATATAATATAGTTTATTTGTACCATATGAAACTCCTGCTACATTTAAAGGGGCAGTGCACTATGAGTTTACCATATTTCCTCTTGCAAAGATTGACCAAGATGTCAAAGACCATTCAAAAGTAGAAGTGTAATAAGGACAAGAGTCTCTATCATTTCGGGTTAATTAAGATTCTCGTTGAATTTGAAGTACAGAGGAGGGGCAAGACATGGAAGGAGTTCCTAGTTGCCAATCAAATCAAGGATAGCGAAGAAGAGCAAGAGCAACACGAATACTCAGGATACATGCTTGACATTGACAAGGAGATTCCTGTGCATAAATCGAACGATGTCCCTCCACCCAGTAGCCATGTGAGGATGAGGAAAATGATATGAGAAGCATCCCAGAAAAGGGAGCAAGACAAAATTTTTACAACCTATACAAGAATATCCAGGAGAGCAAAAAAGACATAGTCACAAGAATATCAACCTGAATCCAATGCACATGCACCGATGGATATAGAAAGCAGTGCTCACTCACAGCATGGACAAGAAGAAACCACCTGCAGTTAAGAAACAAAGGAAGCTGGAGAAGAAAATTGAAAGATTAAAGGAAGAACTGATGGAAGCCAACATGCTGGAAACAGTTATTAAAAAGGAGAATGAGATGTTAAAAATTCAGAGTAAGAAAACCCAGCAGAAGAATGAAAAGATCAAGGAGAAAATTAAAGAGCTCAAGACTGAACAGGCTGACATTTGTAACTGGGAAACCAAGTGGTATACACAGAAGAAAGCCATCAAGGAGAAATACAAGAGTTTGAAGCATGAGCTCCACACCCAGAAGGAAGCCCAGGCTAAAAAGAACATAGACGCATTGTTGAAGGCAACAGAGGTTCAAGCAGGGACAGAGTATAGAGGCAGCACATCAAGCTTAGCATGAGGACATGCTAAGACATTAAGCTTGGGGGAGATGTTGGTACCATTCCATTACCCTCTTTTTCTTCTAAAAACATCATCAATTGCCTATCTTTTCCCTCCATAGACCTCTTTACATCCATTGAAATTGATTAGTTAATAGCGTTATAGTTTTTAGTTCGCATTAAAGTTAATTTATGAGTTTTTATGTTAGAAATTAGGAATTTTTAACAAAAAGGTCTCAGGAAGATATCACATCCTGTAAATAGTTTATCATCTAACACATGGCATCACAGGTAAGCCAAAGCAGTGGATAAGGACGAGCTCTTGAATGTACAAGCATGAAGGAAAATCGATTTTACAGCAGATCAAAAGCTCCTACTTATGCGGTCAACACTGGGTCAAACCCCAGCCTTTTTGGTTATAAAGGCAGTAAAAGCCATGGTTTCTAAATGTCATTTTGGAAATCGTTTTGTCTTTTTGGGAAACCGGTTCATCTTAGAATGACCAAAAATCATTCCACTGTAAAAACAGGAACAACTGCTTCAATGAACGTGCATTCGACTCAAGATAGGAAGAGGATAAAAACTCTGTATCGTTTTGTTTTACAAACAATGTTATGTTACCTCTGTGTATTGTTTTGAAAGGACCAAATTCATATATGTGATTGCAACTCTTAGTGTTTGAATACAATTACGATTTCACTCAACATTGTTCACGAGTTAACGTTGTCGATTGATTGAGCTCATTCCAGTGTACCATTGAAACGTGGACGGGCCCTGTGTGGATTGGTATACTGTGCCTTTCATTTTCACTGTTTTTAAATTTACATAGAACACATTTCATTGCTTTTGAATGCATGTCACTTAATATCATTTTCACAGCTCTTGAATTTACATAAAACACATATTGTTAATGTTATCTCCATGCAAATGATTTTGTCAATTCGATTACGATTTCTCACAAATGGAATCCATGGTGCTTGCTTAAAGATATCATCGTTAGATCATTGAATCAGGTCTTGTAAGAGACTTGGTCCAACGTTATGTTTTAAGGCATTTCCATGAACTCTATTTGTGCATGTATTTAAAAGTTCAGTGTGTTTTTGATTTCTTTATGAGTGCTCCAGTGGTAACTAGACAAAGTTTTGTGCACAACATCCTTGTAAGGGGATTCAAATCTCAGTCTAGCCATATTCTGTATCGTTGAGACAGTTAGATAATCTAGGTAATCTGAGTGTTAAAGTGAGAGGAAACATACCTCAACCTTCTGTAAAGAAGTACTGTCGCCTATCACCACAAGCACTTAGTTACGAACAAGATATTTCAACAATTCCATCTGTTGCCTCATACCAGGAAGCCAGAAGAATTTTAGCAATCTACAGTTTTTTAGCTCCTGGATGGTTGGAGGATCATTTGCTACATTTAAATCATGTTCCTCATGTTCCCTTTCTCTCCAAATGAATGTCATTTTGTGCTAATGAATACTTGAAAAATCAACAAGAGATTCATTAGGCTCCTTTTCATGAAAAAAACTTGAAAAAATTTGAGGGAAAACTGACAAAAAACTTAGCATTTTACCCCCAACGCACCCCAGTAGTGCATGATAGAGCATTGCCCCTCTCCTAATGGTGATAGTCTATCTAGGTGTTGTTATCACTCAGAAGTCTCCCCTAGAAGTTACCAAAATAAGGAATAATCCGGTGTAACCACAAACCTAATCTTTTAGACTCGAGTTCTAGCCAACCTAAGTCCAGAGAGGGCTCTCTCTTTATAATTTAACTTTGTTTTGGTGGGATTTTAAGCTAGTTCTTAGTGCTCATAAGGTTTTGATTTTGATTAGGTGGTGGAATTTTGGGAATAGATGGACAGAGCAGGCCTTAAAGCCATTGGGCTATGGATTCAATCAAAGAGTGTCTTAACTGGATCAGATCAACTACTAAAGGAGGAGTTCACAGGGTAGGCTAGCACAACAAAAAGCAAATCTACAGGTTCAAATCAATGGGATATTCCTAACCAGGGTGAAAGGGCAATGAAGAATCTTTAAACCGAGATCAAGATGAAGAAAAGAATGAGATTAGTAGTAAAGGGCAACTAATAATCCTTTACTATGGACCAAAGGGGGGAAACTACGGAAGTAAGGGAGCAATTAAGAATTCCTAGACTAAGATAGTTTAGCAAAAGACAGTGAGAAAGTAAATAGTCAAGACATAGAGCATTAAAGATAATTCTGAAATATCAATCCTTGTTTACCATTTAGATTTCATAGAGAAACATGTGAATATTTATAAACATGAAAAGAAAATAGTAATAAACATAAAAAGATACTACTTATTTGATTTCCACTGTGCACAAGAATCCTGTGAAATGTATTTAACTTTATTCCATGATCCAGCAAACCAATCCAGTCTTGATTACAATAACTCCTTAACTTGATATGAAATGTCTATAGAAATTTATTTGAATCGACCCCTAATCACTTCGAAATGTAAAGTATTTATACAAATAATATTACAAAATATCTCATAACAGTTTGAGAATTATTCTAGGAAATCAAAAATATCTTCAAGCATGAAGATGCAGACAGATGGAGAACTGCTTCTTTTTGTCCCTTTTATTAATATTGTGCTGGTTGTTGTGGTTTGAATTTCGCTCTTTCAGTTGAATGACATTTGTGTGATGGAATCACTTTATGTCTTTAACCTACTGATACTCTTTACCTGCTACACTTTGGCCCTGTTTCACCTGTTTTACTTGGTTGCCATATGGATTTACTGTAGTAACTTTATAGTAATTCTGTTAAATTTACCGACCATTCATTTTTAGGTTATTTTACCTTCAACATATTTTGGTATATCTCGTCAGATTTAGTGTACTTGGAAAAATTTGGTTTATTTACGAACAGATGTGTTACTTCGTGCTCTAGGAAGAACAGATTTTCCAGATTGTCATACAATACATTTCCTATGGGTAAAGATTTTACCCCTGAAGTACTAGCTTGGTCCTTGGCCAACTTGTTTAGTCTATCCACATAGCCCTCTTGGGTCATAAGATTGTCATGGATGACCATAGGACTGGAAAGGCATTTTTCCCTCAAAATACCAAACTTTGTCATGAACCTATCAATATCAGCTTGCATGCTTTGGCATTTCTTCTCAAGATTGAGCATAAGGTTCCTTTTAGTAAGAACCTTCTTGATTTCTATGATGGTTCCTGTCCTATATTCTATGCCCAGTTCATCCAACTGATACATGTTCTTGCTATTCAAGAATTTTATCAGTTGGCTAGCCTCCTCAGGCTGGTCTCCTAGATTTCCTCTTGTCTTTTGAATTTCTTTGGTGGCCACTTTTACTAGTTCAGTTTGCTCAAAAATTACTTGAATTGAGGGCCAAACATCATTGACAGAGTCGATGATGTTGGACCAGAGCATTTCTTTTATTTGTCTTAGTGGATGTTGCAATGTTAAATCCTTTTCAAGGAATTTTATCCTTTCACCCATTCTTTGACTCTTCTGGGCTTCTTCTTTCTGCTATATCTTTGTAAGATTGTAGTCACTTTCTAAGCTTGACACTTTTTCTCTAAGCCTTTTAAGCTCTATAGCCTAGATGGTGATTTCCTCCATGGCTTTTACTAATTCAACTATCTTCTCTATATATGTACTTGCACTTGTAGATGTACCTGTGACTGGCATGGTTGTAGCTAGTGGAACTATTGGTGCTAAGGAAGCAACCAATGTAGAGGGCACTGCTGTAGAGACTGTAGGAATGACAGTCTGTGGAGTGGTGGCCAACTCACTCTGTTTAGACTACGTTAAGTTATCTAGCTCTTTCTCTATTTCCTTTAATTGATCATTTAGCTTAAGGAATAAGTCCATAAGCTCTTCTTGTTCTTTCCGAGTTTCTAATACTTCAGTTGTTTATGGATGATGCAAATGAGGGATTTTGAGCTGCTTTTTAAAGGAAACTATGTCATCATTTTTCTTTTTGATTAGCCTTTCTGCAGCATTTACATCCTTGGGATCATGCCCCAACTCTATGATTAAGTCCTCTAAGGACTTTATCCTGGAACCCTTGGCTTGTGAAGAGGCATTTTCTAGTTGGAATTGCGCTGATATACTATTCAGTGAATTTTGTAGTTGATGTGCTGTAATGACCTTGCTGGTTAATGTGGAATACACCATTTCTCTAGTCAGTTTGTGTAATTCTATTTGGTTGATAGGATGTATATCCTTTGCCAGCACCTCAAAATATATTTTTAAGTAATCTGCTATAGAATTGGGCTGTCGTATGGTATGCTTCATGAGAGTCATTTGCATCTTACCTTCTTTTACATCAAAGGCTGACATTAGCCTTGTTTGATTAATGGGAGCCATTTTAAGGTATTGTGCATAGCTCTGAGCCTTCAACCTTTCATTTCTGGCCTTTATCTCTTTGTATTTCTCTCTAATGTCCTGGTCCTGGCCAGTTGGAGCCCTGAATGAGGATATTTCCACGCTCTGTTGTCTTTCCAGTATTTGAGCCTGGGTAGTGGAAGGTTCTTGTGTTCCCCCTAGAGGGAGTGGCCTGCCTACTCTCTGCCCTTTCTGTACCTATGGTTCTAGCTGTTTCCTCTGTGAACTCTTGTTCTGAAAAAGGATTTAACCTTTGCCTTTTGACATAAGCTTGTGCAATAGGCCTGCCAGAAGGAGTGATCTCCTCCCTATCTCTTTTGGGATTCTTCTCCTCATTTAGAGGAGTTTGTAAAATAGGCAGAGTACTCATGATGTGTTCTGGATGAGCCAGCTCTTCTAATATGTCTGGTTGCTTTGATTCTTCTTGCTCTTGAGGTCCTTCTTCTGCTTGTTGCTCACTGTGTTCTTATGTTTCCCTTTGGGACAGGGATTCTCCTGGCACCTGTAAAAAAGAATCTTCATCAAGTATCCTCTATAGATCAACTAATACATTATCGACAACAACTTCTGTACTATCTTTCTCTGCTAAAGTGTTCTCCATCCATTTTAGTTGATTTGCATATTGTTCTATCTCAGGAATTCTGTGGTGGATATAGGGAGACAATTTGTTCTTTTGTCTTCTATTACAAATGAAATCAAAAGGGTCATATATCCATATGAAGCTCTGTTTCAGTCTGATCCTTTGAAGGATTTCTTCTCCTTCTCTTCCAGCTTCCCTACTATTGCATATAAAGGGGCCAAGCTAGTCTTTTATTCAGAGTTGAGATTTCTTCTTGGCCTTTAAAAAATGTACCTCATCTAAATTAATTATTTGCCTGTAGTACTCCAGAGCAAACAGTCTCATGGGGAGGTATCTTGGTAATATGTAGGGTGCTAACTCACTGCCATATATTCTGATTTCAGTGTGATTTTGGTACAAGTACCAATCTCCCACTTTGTGTTTCTTAGACAAATGTAGGACCCTCCTGATATCTGAACTGATCCTTGGGGGAGGACTTCCTAACAACATGGTTGCCACTGGGTGCACAAAAAGATCTATGAAATCTGTATAAGTATATGGAGAGTCATATTGGTGGATTAATGGGGTCCAGAAGACTACTAATCTAGGGTTTCCTTTAGTATCAAGCTTTTGAAGTGTGAATGGGAATTTATCAGCTTGATAGTATATGAAAAGATGATATAAAATTGATGAGTACTGGAATACTCTTTCATTTTCCATTCTCATGAATTGATCATGCATTTTATTTGCAACGAATTTGGCATAATCAAAGATGATGGTAGGGGGTTGTCCAGGAGTGTAAATGGACGTGAAGGCTATAATAATCTCATCAACATATTCACTGGTAGTATGGCCTAAAACACTAGATATCATTGATATAATGTCTCAGCCAAATTCAGAGAATATGGTCCACATATATGGGGGAGGGTCCTTTGGAATGTATTTCTCTTCCATAATGAAGGTTTGGAATAATTGAGCAAGTTTGATGGAGGTGATTCTAGGGAATTTGTCAAGCAGGTCTCCAATAGAAATGGGGGTCAGGTTTTTCCCTTGTTGCAACTAGAGTATTTCATTGATGGATTTAACAGTGATGGTGAATAATACAGTATAGTCAGGAGTCATCATTGCTCTTTGGCTGGGACTATAATTCATATGGCAATAGTGGACAATTTCAAGGAAGATATGTACTTTAGGGAATTGGTACTTGGGAAAATTTGATTCCCAAAGACCTATTTTGTCTGGGTGGTTTAAGTATTGGTCTCTGTACTTGCAGTATAATTTCAATGGGGATTCATGGCTAGAGGTGTCTTTGATTTGGAAGTCTTTGTCTACCAAAGGGAGATGGTCCAAGTCCCAGTGGGGAGTGGTAATTGGTCGGACATTCATTGCAACTCGAGAAACCATCCTTAGTTCTTGTGGATTCAAGAATGGGGAAAAGGGTTTTCAGTTAAATTGGGGGAAAATTGGTTCAATTCAGAGTGGTTTGGGGTTGCTGGGCAATTTTTCCACTTAATTTGTTAATAATTCAAGCAATTGAATAACAATTTTTGGAATGAGACAAAGTTTCTCAGTGATTTTGGGTAAATACCTGGTTTTGGCTTTGAACAGGTTGATGGGTGACTGTGCATGGTTTGCAGGAGGCGTAAGTGACTGAAGAATGGATTGGAAGTTCAACAGCTTTGGTAGGTTGGTAGTTGAACATGGGTTGGCAGTCGCATGGAGGTCTGAGAATTTTCCACGATAAAAAAAAAAAAAAACAATGAGTTTTTTAGTTTTATTGGTAAAGTCAAATGTTTTGGCGGGTACACAGGAGACAGGTACAATTGGATTTTAGCGAGATGATGTGACGGCTTTGTTGTTTAGCGAGAGGTGGTAAGCAGGTTTTGATCGCACTACTTTTGGGTTGGGGTGGTTTCGGGGAGAGGTCGCCCGATGCCATTTATCGGGTGACACGTAGCAGTGGAGCAAAAAGTGAAACCACCCATATCGAGTGGGTAAAGGTTGAGCTTTGGAGGCTGCCCAATATAATCGTCAACCATCGGATCAAATGGGGTAGATTGCACGGTGATCGGGGCGGGGTTTTGTCACGAGGTTTAATGGAGTGGCCCAGCAGAGTTTAAACAGTAGCGGGTTAGATTAAATGAAGGGTTTAAAGGTGGATTAAGGGTGTTGGGGGCGATTTCATTGGCGAATTAATTATTAATTAACCACAAATCAGTTAATTAATATTTTTATTGGGTTAGGGGAGTAATAAAGTTTATTTTTCAAACTTTTGGGGTGAAATATTAATATAAGGATTTTTGTTTATAACTATAGGGGAAGGGTTTATTGCTTCTTCGGGATTTAATACAAATAAAGTCATAAATTAATATGATGGTGGCGAAGAATAAACAAAACGCTAAGTATAATGTATTTTGTTTATTTGCTTTTTTGTAGACACATGATACTTAGGCTTTAAAGTGTTTTTGGGTTTTTTAGAGAAAGGGGTCTTTTCATGGGGGCTGATTACTTTTTCTAAGGTTTTATCCTTAGAAAAAGGGGTTTATTAGGGGAAAGTGAGTTTCCCTAGGAAATTGATGTTTTTCATAAGGGAAGAGATTTATTTGGGAATATGAATG
Source organism: Pinus taeda (assembly GCA_000404065.3). NCBI lineage: Eukaryota > Viridiplantae > Streptophyta > Pinopsida > Pinales > Pinaceae > Pinus > Pinus taeda. The sequence goes on from APFE030425641.1 coordinate 53,467, forward strand.
AATTTGAAGGGGGTGAATGTTCAGGAGGAGAATTTTAGTACTTAAAACCTATAAGGTATTGGGCCAAGGGTCCAGTCCCTCCAGAAGTTAGAAAAATGCTCTAAGCCCCTTTAACTTAAGAATTTAGGTATTTTAAGACTTTTCTTGGAAATTATTTAAGTGGAAAATGTAATGAATGAGGGAGGTTAATCAATTGAATTTGTGTACTTTGATAAATGCTCAATTTTCATCCATACTTAGAACTTTGATGATGAAGGTGAATAATATGATTTTATCTAATCAATCATCACAATTATACAACCATTCTTCTACTTACCCATCTACTCATCATACCATTTTTACTTCTCTTTATTAGGGTGCACTTAAGCTGGCAAACCCTTATCAAAACATTTTATTTTCTTTTAAAAAAGTAATCTATCTAAGTCTAACCTTATTGCATCCAAGGGCTCAGATTATACAATTGAGCTCCTTTTATTAACTCTACCTATCTACTTATCTGCCAAGATTAAACAGTTTGGTCAGATTTTATTCTCTATCTCTAAGCATAAAATTGAAAACATGAAATAGCCAAGTTTCAACATTTTGACCATCTATGGATTGTGGCAAAGGTAACAAGTTGCACACAATCTTTTATTCTGCATCAAAAGTAAATAGTAGTGGAATTTTGACTTGCACATTTTCATGGTCTTTTTTCTTTCTTGGGGTTCATTTTTTCATCTTTTTTGACCTTTTTATTCTTTTTGTCCTTTGATTTTTCTTTTAGGACATACCCTCTTTACATTTTTTATTTTTTATTTTTTTTATTTTTTGAATATGGAAAACATTTGCAGAAAGCAAAGGTATGTACATATTACAAATTTAATCTCGGCCATTCAAAAATTATGACTCCTATTGGTATAGGAACCTAACAGGTGAAACATAAATTTCGATACTAGGGGGGTGCATTGGTCCTAGGGCATGTTCTTAGAACCCTAGGGTCCTCAAAACCTCAAAAAAAATTCATGAAATCATGAAAGGGGACCATAAAAAGAAAGAGAAGGGCTTTAGCTCCTACCTATAAGCAACGATACTTAGAATGGTCCATCGATTTGGCTGCAATCAATTGCAGAAGATCAAGGGAAAAAGAGCTCAGAACTCTCACTATTAGAGGTAAATGTGAAATGGTGAAAATGAATAGTCATTTTAAGTATTGATGGTCATTTATTGCATTATTTTATTCATATTTAATGCTTTTACCTAGATATGCTTCATTTTTACTATGAAACATGTATGTTTAATCCTTTTTGTGATGTTTTGAGCAGGTCGACAATTGTTAACAAATCTTTTTATTATGCTTTAAATAGGTTATTTTGACAAAGAAGTATAATTTTATCTCTTTTTTTGGGCTCTGTAAACCTAAGAAAAAGGAACCCCTTGGAGTCCTCGTTGAGCTCCTTTCAGAATCCCAAAATATGAAAAGATCGCCAAACACTTGTCTTTTTCGAACTCATAAAAGTAAATGAAAAGATGTCTACTTAGTATACATTTAACCCTTTTCCAGACTGAGATAGACTATCTACGAAAAAGGTATACCTTAGTCAAACATGGCTAATAATTCTCTTGAGTATTGTTTCTACCTTTTCAGACTTGAGAGACTATTTATGAAAAGCGACATATCGAGTTTTCTTTTTTGCCTCTTTTTCAAGCTCTTTAGACATGAAAAATATTTCTAGTTTTACCTTCGCTAGACTTGTTAAGACATCAAACAATGATGGACATGTCAAACATGACAAGGATGAACCTCTCCTTCTTAGGTTTCATTAAATATACACTGAGGGATTCATTCGAAGGATGAACTTATAGATCAAGCATATGTTATCCTCCTCAAGCTTGTTAAAAAATAAAGAGGTACCGACCAGTATGGTTGGGGAAATTTGGAAAACAAGTATTCCATTTTCTAATGGTATCGATTCACTCTTGAACACAACACTCTACCAATTCATCTCCATGGCTGTTGGGTTGGGTAATCTGCTTTTATTTTGGTCATCATACCATTTTCAGAGCTTCCATTTCAGTTTTGGGTCAATGCTGCCAATTCCATTTAGTGTCATAGATGTGTTTAAGAGAAGTCATTCAGTTAATATCCATTGCAATACTCTTAATACTTCATTCCATGATTTCTTTTCCTAATTGAGTTTTGTATAAGTATCATTCTATCTCAATCATGATACTCATTTCATGTCGTTAATGGGGTATACATCAAGGCCCTCCTGCGACGGGTCACTTCTTATCAACACCAACACATTATCCAAGAAGTTGACTTAGAAACAAACCCTTTGCTACATTGGTTCTTGCATGCATCAATGGGAAGTTTCCTCGCTCTTGACGATAGGTTTACATCAATGGCCTTCGACTGAAAGACTCTGTGTGGTGTTCAACATCAACTCATTTATTCACACCTATTGATTATAATATAGTACTATTGATGGTGTTGGACCTGCTAACATTCAGGGTATCACCCCAGTATGAAGTTCCAACTAGACCTCACACCATTTGGTGTGGGAGTCCCATATGGTATGATGGCCCAATTGCCATTATCTTAAACATTTGCCTCAGATCTTTCTTGTCAGCACAGGTGAGTGGTCTACTTTTTCTTCGAGTAGTGAAGTTTGTGTGCATGGTGAATGCTAGTGTTATTCGTGCCAATGGTTCTTTCACAGTAGAGGGGGAAGGTGGGAGTGAGTCCTAAGTCAGATGGGAGGAAGTCCCAACTTTGTTAGGAACACATAACACAATAGGACGTGCACAACTTCCGGAGGAGCAGTCCACATGGATGCAACATTCACAACACACAAGGAAAGATAACACACACAACACAGCGGAGGAGTCCACACGAGTGCGATGGTCATTATAGTAGGTTTACGTGAACGACCTATCTAATGCCCGAGGAGGTAACCAACATGGGAAGGACAATGTTAAAAACTCATAAAACACATTTTCATTAATATATATGTATTACAACAATTGAATGAGTTCAAGTGTTAAACAAAGGTTAAAGCAACATGTATTACAAGCACATTACAAGTGTTCAAGATTAGTCTTACAACAATTACAACACATGTGTGAAAATGTGTTGGTCTGTTAGCAAGCTTCTGAATTAAGCGAAAGTTCCAAGACACATCGTTACACCATACATCACTAACCCCGTTTGTGGGACATTGGAGCCACTACTTACTCCTCAAAGAAAATATTATAGACTCTCAAGGCTCTGTGGAAGGAGCCGATGTGAAAAGTCCTTTGCATGTACAAATGAGGGGGTATTTATAACCAAGGGTGAAACTGACCCCTTGTGGCTATTCAAATTCCCTCATGACCATTTGACTTCCATGACCTTTTGAATTTACATGAATATTCATATGACAAGTGGGTCTCTTGTACTTCCACATTACATTAAATTGATTGACAGTATGGCCCACAATAGAGATGTGGACGACATGACTCGACATGACAGTGCTGGTACATTCATGATGCTGCTCGTTTGCATGTTGAATTGCAATGTTACTGGGTGATGGATGTACTCATGGTGTGTCGTAGCTTCACCTTTGCATGGAAATGTGTGTGGAGTCTTCGATGGTCATTCGTTTCGCTCGATGTTGCATTCACTTCTTGCTCCTTGTTTATATGTTGGCATGCTTGATAGGTTCATCCATTCATGAAAATTTCATGTTCATCGGTCCATTCATCTTTGAACACATGTTGCATGTTCACTCGTCGGTCCTTCCATGAACACATCTCTTGCATGGTCGTCCATTCGCGAGCACATATATTTTCATGCATCATTTGTTCTTCTGTTAGCGAACATGTCCTTCTTCATGTACTCCCTTTTTTCATCCCATCTGTGGTCACACCATGTTTGTTTGTGTACTTGTATTTGCAGTCACTCATGATGAGACAACATCAAATCCATAAATCTCCTAGTTTACCATGACGCATGATTATTACAGATGCAGGTGACTAGGAGAGAAGAAAAATTTGCAAGCTTCGAGATGGGATTGAGGCTTTGGGCACTACTAGTGAAAACTCTGTAGAAGTCACTGGGAGATGGTGACGAGAAATCCATATTCGCAGTGACTGTCCGTGGGGTTTGGCTCAATTGGAGGACAAAACTACGCATATTTTGGGAGGAGTGGTCTAGGATGCATGAAGGATGGGAAAACAAGATCTATGAAATTTTTGGAAGGAGCTGGTAGTGGGAGCCTGGTAGCCAAAACTATGCAATTCCTGGAGGGAACTAGCAGCTAGCTACTGGGACCTTGGCAACAAAAACTGTGCAATCCCTCGAGGGAACTAGCAGTCATCTACTAGAGCTTGGCAACAAAAACTGTGCAATTCTTGGAGGGAACTGGCAGTCATCTACTGGGAGAGGCTGGTGGGAAACATTGCACTGATGTTGGAAGGTTGGTCTACTGATCACCTTTGTGTAGTTTCTGGGCTGAGTGGACTTCTCAGCAGCATAGGGGTTGCTCATGAAAATTTGCGCAGTTTTTCGGGTGAGCAGACGACCAGTTGACTGGTGGGATGGCTCGAAAAATTGCACAATTTTCTGAGGGATACAAGGATGGGAACTAGGTGTTTGTCTAGCCTATCTATGCAATTTTCTCAATCATCGGAGCGGGAAAGCTCTGTAGACTCTGCGCAATTTTTGAGGGGAGTCAGTCTCGGGGTGACTGTTGAGTCAAACTCTCCATTGACCAGCAAGAAGGTTGATTGATCATCTTGTGGGCAACGCAACTTGAAATGGATTTCTTGGTGCTTCTGCATTGTTTTGGGTGAGAGTGGATTGATTCGATGGAAGGGTGAAGGTTCGGCTGTCAGAGGGTGATCTAGTTGTCAGAACTTCAACAAAATGACGAAGTGTGTGAGCAAGTGAAAAGGTGCATAAGTGAACTTGCAAACACATAATTACATGACTTGACAATGAGACGACTCAAACCATCTAGACACACATGTTCAACATGACTAACCGACGGTGTGAGCAACAAGCGCAACACTTGTGATTGATCGTTGGGCAACCACGACGATGCTTTCATGACAGTGTATATGACTCCGTGTGTGAGAACGATGAATGTTTTCATAGCAAACACAACATGTACACATGAAACGAAGACCTTGTGTGTGACTAGAACATGGTCACAAGCATGACATTGCTATCAACATGCAAAATTTGTTTGTTGAATGATCAAGCAAGGTGGGTGCGAAGACTCACACGAGCTCACGGGGTGAACCCGAGTGTGTGTAAACATCAATTTAAATCCTCAAAGGAGGCTCCGAAATTGGATGTGGGCCAAAATTTTGGAGGGTGTTGCAGCCGCTACAACAAGTACCTTGAGAACCATTAACATCATCGATGGTTTCTCTTATGTCCGTTAACGACTTACATCATCGACCGGTAATCAGATAGTTTCTACCATTTTCAACCTTAGCTCATTGGTTGACATTGTTAGACTCATACGTTGGTTGGTTGTGTGAAGGAGATAGAAGACCTCAAATCTAGTTTCATCCATTCAAGATGTGCTTTCAGGAGTTATACAGAGATCACAATGTATGATGGCCATGATCATAAAGACAATCATCTAGTCATGGGTCCATTGACTTTCATCTATGGATGTATCTTTTGATCATTGTACATGTTATGTTAGCTCATGTGTTGAGTATGGGTATGTCTCCCTCAGTAACAAAGATTTCATGATGAAAATGTATAGTAATAGATGAAGCTCACTGGTTGTTCTTGGTCCCCACTTGTCACAAGGTAAATCACTTCAGTCATCAGTCATCATTTATGACTTTGCGCTTTAGGGGGCATTCTGTTATAGTCCATTTTTTCACATCCGACCAATAGTCCTCCTAATGGGATCAATCAACATCCTATTTCCCCTTGTCATCATCTTGCTCAAAGCCCTAAGCATGTATCTTTCATTCCCCATAGGTTTTTCTTGAAACTACATCATCAGAGCCAGTTTTAGGACCAACGCACCTTGGCCTCTTGTTGGGCATCGTTCACCTACAGGTTGCTCCATTGTGGCCTATGTTGATCACCTACAGGTTGCCCCCTTTGAACCTGCATTGGTTCTAGAAATTCAGGAAAAAGAGATAGATTTCAGAGGCCTCCTCTTCTAGAAGCTTCTAGAATTCGTTACAACCATTTACCTCAAATAAAACATCTGGATCCTATCCTACCCTACTTTGGAGTTTCCATCCCTTATCCTTTTATCCCATCCTCCCATCAAAGGTGGATCTAAAACTTTAGATTGGTAATTAGATAAGAACTCCCAACTTACCCCTCTCCTCTATATATTTATAGCCTTCCATATGCAAGAGGATGGATTTTGGAGAGTGATTTTACCCTTATGCTGTTGTGGTGAGAGGTTTCATTTCATGCATTTAGGTTGATAGGAGGTGCACACTATGACAAGGAAAGGACAAATCAGCCTTGGAGGAGCTCTTCTACAAGATCAACACCTATTTATGGTTGTAAACTCATTCCATTTATATTAATGCAAATAATTCCCTGTTTTCCTATATGTTATGTTGTTATCATATATTTCAATACCATGTTGATCTATTGAATAAAGTATTTAGATGATACTGCATAGATATCGTAGTTTCTTGGCTTGTGCTATCTAACTGTGCAGGTTCTAATTTTGGCAATCAAAGCTAGAATTGGAGCATTCAAGCTAAAGGAGGAGTGAAGCCCGTGACGGATTCCAGGTAGGCTTCATTTGTTCATCTATTTACTTTAAGGAAAACATTGAGCTCCTTGTCTCTCTGTTGTTATAGGTTAGCCACCAAACCTAGGGGAGATACTTTTGTCTGCAATCATAAATCCCATATAATAGTGAAAACTTTATTCTAAGGTTTTGATAATGTCTTTGATAATCATCTATGTCATACATTATGCAATTCTTAGCCATATGTCCAAAATTAGATAATGAAAAGAAGTAATCATTAAACATCCTAGGGTACCTGGATGAGATGTCTTGTCTTGTCGATATTTTGTAAGTATTCTTTCTTGGAGAAGGTACAACCTATTGTTGATCAACATTGCTTCTTGGAGAAACAACATTTTCTACCTTCTTTTGTCCTTCAATTTGATTTAGCCTTTGAGAGATCTTGTTGTCAAGCTTCTCGTCAATTTTGCTCTACAAAGTCTTGGAGATTGCACCTCCCTTGGATGAAGTTTCACTTGTATAATCGATACATGTTTAAATGCATGGAGATCTTTGGCAACTAAGAATATAATCCAAGTTCGGTGAGCTCTTCAACCTTTTATTCAACTTGTCAACTTTAGCCTTTAATAATACAATTTCTTCTTATTTCATGCAATCTTCTTTCTTCTAAATTTGACATTTTTGTTTTTCTTCAATTCTTTTGGTTTCTTCAATCTGGGTCTTTAGATAGATGTTCTCTTCTTCTAGTTTTCTCACTTGATGACTGAAGTCTATTTCAATGATATGATCCTTCTTTTTAATGTCCTGTAAATATTCCCTTTTTCATTCCTTAAGCTTGTTTATTTCAGTTAGAGCTAGATCAAGTTTCTTTTGCTTTTGTCTGACTTCATGTAGCAACTCGAAATTAAAATATACAACTAATTTCATCGACTTATGTGATTAATAATCAACACACAATTGTTCAACTAAATGGCATAGAATTTTCGAACACCACAAGCAAAGAAGACTTACCTGTAGTGATGAGAAACCTTACTTATGATTATGGAGTTGTAATGCTACTCAGATCTTGTTGACCACAACAAAATTTTGAGGACGACTCTCCTCCCAGCCATAGGCTCAGCTGAACATAATATTTCTATAGCTAACCACCCCCAAGCCCTTAATCAAATACTATTGCTAATGAATCCTTTGTCTCACAACACTCTTATCCAAAAAGAATGAATGAATAATGCTTCTCATATCCCTTTTTGTTCATTAAATAGAACAAACAATTCCAAAAATGGAAAGAGACTGAAAAGTGATCCGCATGCACACAATCCACCTGTCAAAATGCCAACTTTTATTTCTTTGTTTTAAGTTTTAATTAATTCAACTTATTTTCTTAATTTAAAATTTTACTTTTTTATTTTATTTTATTTTATTTTTATTTTTAATTTTATTTTACTTATTCTTGTACTTTTATATTTTATTTATATATATCTTTATTCATAGGCCTAATTTATTATTATTATTATTATATTGTATATTTATTTGCTATTATTATAATTTTGTATTATCTAGTGTTTGTTTATTTATATATTATTTATTATTATTATTATTATCATCATCATCATCATCATCAAGGGGAATTACTCTCCTTCTTTAAGGAACTTCATCCCAAAGATAAGTTTAATTATTTACTTATTTATTATTTTATTTTATTTAGTTATTTATTACTTCACATTTTACCTACACCCTCTGCTAAACTAGTATACCAGCAGGCACCGAATTTTTTCAAAATAACGGGGAAATCTCAAGGAAGTTCAAGTCGGTTTTTCCAACTTTCAGAATGAAGCATAAAACCTCATCAGTTTATACCATAGCCCTATCGCTCATACCTCATTTTCCCCAAGGTAGACATTGGTCTTAGTAGTGAATGACTTCGAGCATCTTGCAAAGCTAGCCCAACTCCCTCCACACTCACTAAGGTGCACAGCCTCATGCATCAAATTCCTCACACCCCCTTGGGACTTTGACATCCCAATCCCATATCAGGCACTTTGCCTCCTCAAGATGGTCCCATAGCCCCTCAAGAGCTATCCATCAAAAGCTATACAAGACAAAGGAACCATTAACATATGTAGTGTCGATTGAGTATTCCCTAACCCATATGGTGTTACATATTCTCCCTAATTGGTATGAGCTCCTACAAGATCATCAAATAAACCGACCCTGTCGGCTCACTTGTGGATTTCCTGTCAATCACCACGTCTCAATATGTAGCCAATGAATTATTTATAACATCAACATATCTATATCAAAGATATATATGACATCACATAATAAATGGATCCACATGTCAATATAACCTCATATCATAACATCATAATCCATATGCCACATCATGCATATCATATCCATCATGAGCATAGAACATCATTATCATAACAATATTAACCTTCCATTAGAACTATGTTCCATTTGCTACATACCATCACATCATGAAACATCATCATAACATTATACTTCAATATTCCCATTTTGACACAAAAAATAATTGAAACCATAACCTCATATCTAGTACTATAGTGTATAATTTTTTTTTAGCTATTAAACATTATCACAACTTAAACCATAGTGAACATCAATAATATAAACCACCGCTTCATTTTAAGTTATAATTAATGTATACCTATTCTTAAAATTTTCCTCTAAAATGGTGACCTCTAACTCATTCCCCTCATATTAAATGTAATATAAAAGAAATAAATATTAATAAATAACAATATTGTTTTTAATGGATGAAATTATTTTGATTACTAATTTCCATTTCTATGATAAACTATTTTCCCTTAATCAAAATAAAACCTTATTTTATCTAAATTACATCTAAATTTACATAATATAAGAATATAAGAATTAAATCATGTCCACACATATCATTAATATATATATATATATATATATAATATATATATATATATATATATATATATATATAAGTTACTGGATTGGAAAATGATTAAAGCGCTTTTTGGACTCCTAGTTTGTCCAGTGATGCTATATGGGTGTGAATTGTGGGCTAGCAACACTCCCGTCTCAAAATGGAAACAAATTGAGAAAATCCAAAAACGCTTGATCATGAGCAAGTTCAAAATAAAAAGTTCAGTACCTTATGATATAATGTTGAGTGAAACAGGAGCAACATCATTGAAGCAATTTCTTTGGTGCGACTCATAAGATATCTAAAAGGAATTGAGAAAATGAGAGTAGTAGATGACCTAATGTTATCTTCAATGAAGGCATGAGTGAAAGAAAGAAAACATGGATGAAACTAGATGCAAAAATGGAATATTTACCTCAATGTCTGTCCCACAAATAGCAAGGAGCTAAAGGATTTTGTTATGGAGAAGTTTCGTAAAAAGGTATGGGGAAAAGAGTTGGGTAGAAAGAAGAAATATTACATTGAAGAATTCAATGCTACGTGTGATCTACAACAAAAAGAGTTCATTGGAGCTAGCATTTCATGGAGGGAAAAGGTTCTTATTGCTCAATTAAGGACCAAATCACATCAACCTCGATGTGAAACAGGACAGTGGAAAAGGCCTAAAGAAGCTTGGGAAGAACAAGTGTGTACATTTTGCATGTCCGGGGCTGTGGAGTCAGGAAAAAAAATCATTTTGGAATGTGATGCATTCAAGTACATCAGAGATAATTATGAGAACATGTTAGCATTAGTTTCTTGGCATTGCATTTTTAGCGAGGGGATTGTTGGAAGGTTGGGCTAGCTCATCATCAATTTGAATTGGAAAATGATTGAATTGCAAAAAGCGAAAAACAGGGAACTAATGGTTTCATAGACTATTTTTAGTCTCCTGGACCTTAAAATACCATTTCATTTCATTTCATATATAATTCATTCAAACTTTTAAATTTTATTTTAAATCCTAATATACTATATTATTCCTTAGTAAGTTATCATCTAATTATTTTTTCTCATAGTTTAATGAAAAATTACACATAATTTCATCATAATATTTTCTTCTCTATTACTTATATTTCTCCTAATAATGATAATGTATGCAAATAGGTAATGAAACTAATGAACTCCTAAATACCATAATTTAAGTACTTATATTATTTGGGTGCATCAATTATCCTTAAACACAACTTATTAACACTCGCTAACCCGGAAATAAATAGTTATTGCATATAGTTAAAATCTTCAAAAGAAAACATACTTGGAAACCTCCCAAAGTGTAAACCTCTTTTTTTAATGTAAAACAATAATCTTTCAATACATTTCTAAACAAGGAAGACAAATTTATCATTTATATCTTCAATCATCCACATTAAATCCAAATCATTAAATTATATCAATATTGCTATATTATTATTTTTATTAAACATAATGCCACCTCTTACATTATTGATAAATTTAATTAATAATATACTTCATCGTTAATCAACCTTCACGATTACATTAATTAAATAAATACACTAAAAAATAATATCATTTATTTATAATTATTAAGATAATTCATCCTTAGTTTTTTTTTTTTTTCTTCTACGTTAAGACTAACCTAAGTACCCATGGGGGATTTGAACCGGTGACCTATCGCAAGGAGTGCCTTAACAGCGCACCCATTCACCGTCAATCCAAAGCCCCGTGGATAATTCATCCTTAGTTAACCTTCATGATTACATTAATTAAATAAATACACTAAAAAATAATATCCTTTATTATTATAATATACCTAAGTTTCCAAAATATTTAATATATTCCTTCCATATTATAAAAGTAATATTAACAATAATATTTAACCATCCTACATATAAAAAATAAAATAAAAAAAATACGAAAATGTTTTACTACAAATTACATTTAAATAAATAAAATTTACTAATATTTATTATTTCTCTATTTTTAAGTAACAATTATTACAACTTTGGAATTTAATATTTATTCACAAATATTATTTAAAAAAGCATTAAACAAATTGATATTTCTACCCTTTTCTTACACGATTGCTAGAGATAAAGAATTAAAAAAAAATGATATTATAAAATTTTGTATATGTCTTCCCAAAAAAAAAAACTTTATCAATGTTTTTCTTTGACTCACCTTTCACTGATATAAACTAACCATGGTGCAGCTGCCAGCATTATAGACTTAACTCATAGATTCTAATTCATGCTTTGTAAACTGAAAATAATTATTGCATGACATGTTTCTTACAACAAATCTAACCATATAACTTAATTCAGCTCCATAGAATTTCATCTTAATAGAATCACAACATAGGTTGCCTAAACTTGTTTCTGCACGTCATGGACCACAACTACTCTCATAATCCAAATTATACTTTTGTTACAAACACTAGTTCACACATCCACGTCGGAGATTTAAGGTTGGAGATTTGAATAGGTTTTTTTTTTTGTAAGTGTAGGTAGTGCCTTTCTTTTCTATTTATAGTAACCAAAGAGACCAGATACATCGTGTTGGTGGCCTCAACCTGCCCCGAAGGGAAACCAGGTTTGTTGGTCACCTTAGTTTGCTATATGCATTCCAAAAACAAAATTTAACGAGTCTTTCCATCTCGGGGATATGCACTATACAACTAAAACTACTTAGTAAGCTACTAGTATGCATAAAACAATAAAAACAAAAAGGTTCACTGAAGCATAGAAGAGCCACTAAAGGGTCATTCCTTTCTGTCCCCAGTGTTTGGGTCCATTTCAATGGGAGTATCCATTGGTTCAGCCTGACTTGGAGTCGTATGAGCCATCCGAGACAGCTGCTGGTGCATCTCCTCCAGCGCGTTATTCTGCCTTATCATGATAACCTGGAAATTTTTCACTTCTTTTTGCAGGTTTGGCATGCCGTTTGCAATTTCGGCCATCTCCTTCGCCACTTGCTCCAGAGCATTAGGAAGAAGGCGTTTTAACATCCAGTAGATGTGAAGAGTCTGCCTATATAGCGTCAACCTATCTCGGGTGTTCCCTAGATCTCTGATCACTTCTACCTACTCCTCTGTCTCGGAATCAGATTGTTCCTCCACCACACTGGCTTCCATTTCTTGAATGATCTGACGAATATCTTCATCCGTGCGCTTTGACAGTGTCTTGGACTGCTGTCAAAGTAGATCTTCTCCCTTTGCGTTGGCTACTTGGAGCATTTGTTGGCTGGTCCTCTTAATTCCCCTGTCTCGGACGTCCTTTGCTTCCCCGGCCTCTGCCACGACCCGGGCACGCCATCCTGCTTTTTACCTTATCTTGTTGACAATTTTCATTCACAGAGGTCAGTTTTTGAAGTTTAGCATAACTATCTTCCTCCTCAATTTTCTTGGTGGTTATTCCTCTTCTCCTGCTACAGTGACTGCCATTTGTTTGGGTGTTGCAATGCTTATCATTTTCGGGCTGCAAGAATTTAAGAAGGCCTTCAGTCATTCGGATCAATTGCTGGGCTAAGTACAAGGTGTTCATATCACTCCCTACAGACTCCCACTTTTCCTTTGCAGTGGGTTGGTTGATACGTCCCCCTAAGTTTCTTCCCGGACTATTCTCATGGCAACAATTCCTACACCCATCAAAAACCCTTCCCTGATTCTGACCCAATTCACCCTCACAATGCATAGATGAGTGAAGAGCGACTTCACGCCAACCCTTTTCTTCCTCAGAGGCTTCAAAAGTATTAAATGTATCCATTATACCAGTCATTACAGAGAAAAGGATTGAAGGGGTCTCAGAGTTAACATACCCAGAATCACTAATTTCCTTGGAAGCTCCTTTTGTTTGCGTGAGATTTGAATTAGTTATTTTTAGTGTGATTTTTTGGAAGTTTGTTTAGTGAGTTTTTTCGGTTTAATTTCTTTAAAATTTGGTAGGAATTTATTGAAATCACAAATTTGATGGGTAATCCCTACACAATCTTAGTGTCCTAGGAGTTTTTGAGGGTGCTAAATCTATATATACAGTCAAATCAAGATTTTACCTCAAATTTTTTGGCCAAATTCCAACACAAGAAAATCCAAAAAATCACACTCAAAACAACTCCATTCATAAATGCCCCACTATTAACTAGTCAATTACTCACAGTATGTCGACCAACTTGGAAAAATAAAATCACTATAAAATATGATTTTGATTTTAACATTTTCTTTATATAAAATGTTATAAGTTCTATTAACTACATACCAACAAATTTGTATGGAAGTCAAAATAAATTTTAACTCTAAAACCAAGTTTCCAAAAGTATCTCCTGCAATAATGGTAATAACGTCTTGCGAATGATTTTTATTTTGTATTTTTTTTCGATAAAATAATTTCTAAAATAGATTTCCAAATTATTTAATTGTAAGATAAAGATTTATTAATTCTGGGATTATTTTTTTAAACTCATGGGACAAGTTTAAAACGCGATGGAGTTTTGAAAATTTTCCACAGTTTGCTGGTTAGATTAAAAGTCAAACTTCCAAAACCGACCGCAAAGTTTTGTGGGATCAATTCAAAGTCAACATGGAGTTTCCAAATTCTTTTGGAGAACCTTTCCAAGTTTTGTTTTTTTTTTTCAAACTTGGCTATTTTCATGTTATCCTCCCATATTCCTAACATTTTTTTTCTTTTTTCAATTAAAGAAAGTCTATTAAGTAAACGGTAATAAAACTTTCTTTAAGTAAAGGGTAATAAATTTATTATTGGTTTATTATGTTTCAATCGCTATTACATTATTTTTTCCAATAAATATAATATAAGATAATAAACCAATTATTAATGTTTAATATTTGTTTAATAAAATAGCAAAAAATCATAGTATGTAATGTTATTTATCCTAACTAAACATTTTACAATATTTGAATTGTGTATGGATAACATATTTAACTTTAAATATTGTAATGAAAGCATAGGGACTCATAGTTCATAAGGTTGAAGTCTAGCTTCGATACCATATGTAATAATCTAAAATTAAAATATACAACTAATTTAATCAATTTATGGAATTAATAATCAACACATAATTGTTCAATTATGTGGCATAGAATTTTAGAAAACTACAAGCAAATAAGACTTACATGTAGCAATGATATACTTTACTTGTGATTCTTGAGTTGTGACACTATTAAGATCTTGCTGACCACAACAAAATTTTGGGGACAACTTGCCATCCCATCGTAGGTTTAGTTGCACATAATCTTTCTACATCTGGCCACACCCTAGTCCTCAATCAACTACTACTGCCAAGGAATCCTTTATCTCACAACACTGTCATTCGAAAAGCAAGAATGAATAATGTTTCTCATCTCCTTTTTCATCTATTAAATAGAACAAACAGCTCCAAAAAACGGAAAGCGATTGGAAGGAGATTTACATGCACATAATCCATGTGTCAACATGGCAACTTAAATTTCTTTGTTTTAAGTTTTACTTAATTCACCATTTTTTCTTAATTTAACTTTTGCTTATTTGATTCCTTTTTACTTTTTATTGATTTTACATATTTTCATTATGTTTATAGTTTATTTTTCATATACATTTATTTAGAACCTTAGTTTATTTTTTATTATTATTATCTTGTGTTATTTATTTGCTATTATTATATATTTCTTTATTATTTATTGTTTGTTTATTTATATATTTATATTATTTTATTCTTTATTGTTATTACATGGCATTACACTTCACCCTCGTATTTTTGAACATATTCTTCTAATTGACTTGCCAAGTTTCTCTCTCTCTTTTCTGTTTCCTATACTTGGATTTTTAAGAGAGCAAATTATTTTTTGAGTGTTTGCTTTACTTTCTCTATGTTTTTCAAATCTATTAAGGCACTAGTTAATACTTTTTCCAAGTCCACTTCTGCTTCTTCTTCTTCATCATTGTCAAATTCCTAGACCTAAAAGTCTGCTTGATTTGAATCATCATTATCATCATCTTGATCTATATGCTTCTTTGAGTAGAGATCGTGGAGCTTCTTCTAAAGAATTTGGCTGATGAGCATCGATCAGCTTTGACTTTTATAGGATTTGGCAGAGGATTGAAAGTGATATTCATGGATTTTGTATTGTATCTTCTAGATTCATTGGTAGATGTGTCTCCAGAAAGAACAAATCATTATACATCACATCCTTGCACTTTCAAATAGACTACAATTTTGGATTCCCAAATTTCATATTTGGCTTCATTGAATTTAGGAGCCGGCGGACCAAATTGATTTACTTCATCAACTGCAACATTGGAGACTTCCTTTGCTTCTTTTGAATGTTTGGCAGCTTGCTTCTTTGATCCGTTTTTGTACTCTAAGATCTTCCTTCCAGCTGTTAAGATGTAACTAAAGATTGCTTCAACCCATTTTTTATAGGCTCCAACTTGAAGGACACTCTAATGCCTTAGTTTACTAGATCCAACTAGAAATATTCTCCAACACCTTGTGCAGGCTCCAAACTGCCCTAGCACCACTTTTCTTCCCTAAAGTGTTCTCAGGCTTGGAATTGGACAAGACTCCAATCTCCTACATTGCACCACCTTGCCACCTTGTTTTGCATGATGCTACTTGCCCTCAAGGCTCCAACCTTCAGCTCACCATGACGTACCATTAGATGAGGCTTCATCTTTGAACAAGCATATCTCTCAAATTATGAAGACCCTTGTGATGTGACATACCATCATAATCAATATGACAAGGAACATCTAATGATGGTGGTCTTATGGGTAAATCCATTGATCTTTATCCCAAATATTCAACAAGTGTATGGCTTTTAAAGTTTTCCTTCTATTCTTCCAGGGCTTCTTGACCATTGGAGCTTCTATTACGAATATCAGAGAAATTTTGAGGTCAAAAGTGGGCCTCAGAACAAAAATATACAAAAAAAACTTTACAAGAACCGATAGGATTCAACATGATTATGTCAACTGTGGGGGATGATTCGCCGTTTTTAGAGTAAAAGAGTAAAAGGATTAAAAAATAAGAAAACTGTTTTTTCAAATCGTATTTTCATCTTATCTACCTACTGTTTTACTCAAAGTTCAATCACAAGCACTCATTGGATGAATAATCTAATTCTTCATCCAAGGAGTACCCATGTTGCATACTTTCAATAGACCTTGCTACACAAAAAATGAGAAATACATGAAAAGCATCATTACAATCACCTTTTTTCATGTATTTTTCATTTTTTGTGTAGCAGTGTCCATCAAAGGTATCCAACATAGGTACTCCTCGGATGAAGAATTAGATTATGTATCTTATGAGTGCTCCCGCTCGAAATTTGAGTAAAACTGTAGGGAGATAAGTTGAAAATACGAGCTAAAAAAATAGTTTTTTCTTTTTTCCCTTTAAAATTTGATGATATAATCTAATCTTATTTTATTATTTCCACTATTATTTTATAATATTCATTAGGAGACCCATTTTAGACCTTAAAATTTTTCTAATGAATATAGATAGATATTAAGAGCATTCAAGAGCCGATGTTCGCATCAATGGTAATAGCATTCAACAATATCACCCTTTGTCATTGATGACAAAACATACTCCCCCTACTATCACTACTCCCCCTGACTCCATGCCTCGGATCTTATTGTCTTGATTTATAGAAGAGAAATATTTATTCACCCCCCTCTCATTATTTCCGACAGTTGGTATTAGAGTATTAATTAACATTAGCATTAGATCATAACATAAATGAGCACCATTCAACAATGCATAATCTTCAGGATAGTTGATAACAAATTTTTAGGTGTAAAACCTTCCGGGAGAAAAAATACCAAATGCTTCTTAATATTTATCTTCGACAAAATTTACATCAGTAGGAACCTCCAACTTTCAAATTTTCAGCATCAACTGAAGAATGCTCCAATGCCTTGGTTTGCCAACTCCAACTGAAAAGACGCTCTAATGCCCTGTGAAGGCTCCAACCTTCCCTAACACCACCCTATTGCCTTGAAGTGTTCTTAGGCTTGGACCTAAAGGAGGCTCCAATCTCCTACCTTGCCTCACCCTATCACCTTGTTCGGCAAGCTGCTACTTGCCCTAAATGCTCCAAACTTCAGCTCACCATGGCATACCACGAGGTGAGGATTTCATCTTTGAAAAAACATATCTCTAAATTATGTGGACCCTTGTGATGTGCATATACCATCATAATCAACACGATGATGCGAATCTAATGATGGTGATCTTAGAGAAAATCCACTGATCTTCATCCTCAAAATATTCAATAAGTGTGGGGCTTCTAAAGTTTTCCTTCCATTCTTCGAGGACTTCTTGACCATTGGAGCATCATTCACCACAATCCATACATATATTAAGAGCGTTTAAGAGCTAACATTGACAATAATGAAAACACCATTCAACAAAAAGTCACTACTACAATTATGTAACCTTCACATCCTTTCAAAGACAACGCCTTTCAATTATCAATTATATCTCCAAGAGTTTAACTTTGGGAGGATTTATTCTTTTATTTATAAATTTCCAGTATAGCTCTAAATTTTATTAGTAACTTAGAATCTTAATCACTTTGAAAAATTCAAAGTTGATTATTCTTTTTTCTATGTTAGGTTATTTAAAGAAGTAACTTTCAAGCCCCTTGAAATAGGTATCTTGTGTGATCATTTTAAAAGTATTTTCATGGATTTCTTCATAATTCTTGGGTTCACTTCAAAATTCAAGGTCTTTATTGGCATAGGGAGTGTTTATTGTTCTGTATATTGTCATGGATATTCCATTGAAGAGTTTTTCATAATAGATTTGATAAAGTTATACATAAAAATTCAATATTTACACTATGAGGGTTTATTTATCTTTAGATTTTTGGATTTGTAATTTTTTTATTTATTGAATATGCATGAAAATTATAATTATGTAGAAATTAGAGAACAATGAAATAAAAACTCACAAACCACAATTGACACAAGATATATCCAAGGAAACTCTTTTGGGAGAAAACCTAGCTGGAAGTGAGGTCGTTATGCCATCTTTCTTTAAATAAAAAATGGATGCAAGTACAAAGAAGTAAAGTTTGTGTGCCATGGGTTACTATAGTACAAAAATCCTCTATGCGTGCTCTCTCCCTATCCCTCTTGGCTACACTACTCGTCTATGCAACAACATGCACTCCAAAAAAATGGAACTCCTTTTCCTCCTAAAAGCTCAGTTATAACATAACATGATAGCATAATACTGGTTTGGTTTGACTTTAACTTTTAACTAGAGTTACAATATGTAATTTTTTATTTTCTTTCATCATAATCATGTGATTAACCCATTTTCCATGAATAATGGGGGTTGATGTGGCATCCTCTTGAATTATGTTGTTAAAAATAGGAAGGTCAACTTCCAAGTTGGATAATGTTTGCATATGGACTTTGATTAAGATAATTCTTGTGTCATTGGAAAGGTCTATTTGTGTAGAATAAAAAAAGGGTGTGGCACTAAAGTAGTAAAAATTACCCTTCAAAAAGTGTCATTTGATGCCTCAAATTACTCAAGGAAGGTTCCAGACCCCAATTTACCAAACTGGGTCTTGTCGGTAAAAATGGTCTTGTGAGTTGATTCCTCCACTTTTTCCACATTAAAAGCATCGAGATGGATGAAAAACATCCTAATGATATGATCCTGATCACACCTTCCCATTTGAGAGGTTTTTGCTCCCCAAAATCTCTCACTGAACGAGGGGAGGAAAAATTTCCTCGACCTCTTGGGTGTACCATTTAGCTTTGTCAAAAAATTGTCCTTTCAATCTAATCTGCCAAAGTTTATGTTGTTCCTATTTCATAGTTTTAGACCTCTTCTACAAAACTATATCTTATGTCAACTCTACCTGAGCATCTAGTGCCAAAGCAACTCTACAAAATGTAGGACGTGTTCCTCTTCCCGATCTGGTATGGAAGACACAAAGTTTTATATTCTCTATTTTCACCACTAAGTAAATGTGAATTTATGGGGGAAGAATGAGTCTATAGGAATTATCCCCCATATTTTCCATTACTTGAAAGGGAACATATTTCAGAACCTTGATTATCGTAATAAGACCCTGTAACTGCTCATTTTTCAATTGTAAATGTACTTTCTTTCTCACCTTGAAGGTCTTTTCTATTCTATGCTAATCATGCTTGACCTTATATTTTTCATGTGACTTTTGTGGTATCTCTTGTACATATATATGGAAAATTTAGATCTTCTCAACAATTTATTTCCCTTAAGGCATCCCCTTTAAGATCCTTCTTCACTCCACCTTCCTCCCATATGAAATATCCAAAGATGGAGATGGCAAATGTCCAAAACAAGTTTCAAATGAGGACTTTCCACTAGAAGTGTGGACTGCTCTATTATAATAGTGTTGAATATATCATATTTTCATCCTAGGTCTTCAGATGCTTCTGATTGTTACCCGTTAAAATTTGCACCAAAGTCCTATTGACTACTTATTTTTATTCATCTGTTTGTGGATGGAACGTTGTGGACCTATTTAAATTCATGTCCATCATCTCCTACAATGTAGTGCAAAGTGCAATGAGAAATATCATGTCTCTATCTAAAGTCCTCATCCTCTGAATATGCCTCTTTGTATGCATCATGGGTGAATGGACCCATGTGCATCAGAGTTACCAAATCTATGATCTTTGACGTGGATGGCATTAAAAGCATGTCTGCTAACTTGTTTTTGTTTCCCTTCTTATACTTTATTACAAAATGAAACTGTTGTAGAAACCCCACCCACTTGTAAATCTTGATCTATTGTAGCTTACTCTAGGCTTGCAGGTATAGTAGTGGTTAGTGATTTGTGTGGATTATTGTTTCTTTTCCCATTAGATCATGTTTCCAGTTCTTCACAGCTTGCACTAGGGCATTTAGTTCATTTTCATAGGTAGGGTAGTTAAGAAAATTCCCATGAAATACTTCAAAATGGTAGCATAGTTTCCTTCCTCCCTGCATCAATACCACTCCCATAACATACCCACTCACATTTTCCTCCATTTCGAAGGGTTGTTGCAATTTCAGTAATGTTAGAATGGTGATTAAATAATCTTCTTCTTTAGCTCCTCAAAGGCCCTCTATTGACCCTTTCCCCACTGGAAACTCTTACCACATGCTATTATGGATGGAGTGATGTTGCTACTACTTAAAATGAGGCTATGAATTTCTTCAAGTATTGTGTTGTCCCAATGAAACTCTGATCTTAGAAGCATTTGTAGGCTTTGACCAATTCATGATGGTTTCCATTTTGGAAGGATCTATTTTAAGCTCTCCTCCACCTATCACATACCCAAGATACACCAAAGATAGTTTCGCAAACTCACACTTCTTCAGATTCACTAGAAATTGGTGCTTCTTTAATGTCTCTAGCTCCTACATCAAATGTGATAGTTGATCCTCTTAGGTAACACTATATACTAGTACATCCTCTAAATAAACAATAACAAATGAATCTACAAAAGGGTGTAATATATCATTAATTAATCTCATACATGTATCTAGTGCATTGCATAGGCCAAATGAAATGAATAACCACTAATATAAACCTTGTGTGGTTTTGAAGGTGGACTTTCCATTATCTTCTTCTCTTACTCAAACATAGTGGTATCTAGACTTTAATTCTAGCTTAGTTCACTACACTCGAATTGGGTTGATCCATTTTAGGTTCTTTCCTCAACTCCTCGATTTCTTCCTGATATCTTGTTCTCCCCTCTTATCAGAGCTCTGCATTAGAACCCCCATCTTCTTTGAATAACCTGAGATTAATGGTCATGGCTTCCATGTGGAGATTCACGTTACAATTTATATCTATAAATTGTGCCTCTAGCCGTGAAAACCTCTCCTCTATAGGACCAAAAGGATTATTCACATATTAATTGCCCATGAATGGGGTTTTATGAATTTTGGCTTAATTGATCTAAATCCCTTAGAAATATCCACAATATACCTAAAGAAAACCTGCTTTGATACCAATATGATCTATAAATTTCCATGGAAATTCCATTGGATAGTTCATCACAATAGATCTAATAAAGCCATACTTAAAAATTTGAAATATAAACTATGAGGATTTATTTCCCTTTATATTTTTGGATTTGTAAATTATTATTTATTACGTATGCATGAAAATTATAATTATGCAGAAAATAGAGAACAATGAAATTCAAAATCATAAACCACAATTGACACAAGATATATCTTGGTAAACTCTTTAAGGAGAAAACCCAGCCCAATGCATGGAAAATTTTAGGGGCGAATGTTCACCCTTTGGGGGAATTAAAGTGTTTTAAATTTTTAGTGGGCGAATATTTTGTATCATAGTACATTTTTACAAATTGCCTCAAATAGCCCACCTTATTTTAAGGGAGAGGGTAAAAAAGGTAAATTTAGCCCTTGAAATTAGGAGTTACAACCTTCCATTTGCCCTAATTTTCAAGAATAGTTTTTATTTAAGTGAATCCTCTGGGCCAAATACCATATTATAAAAGAGGTATGGTAAATTAATAAAAATATAAATAAATGAGGTATGGTAAATAAATAAAACATTTTTTATATTTACTCCATAAGTCACCTTATATACATGCAAGGGTGTAAACAAATAAAAATATAAGTAAAGTGGAGGTATGGTAAATAAATAAAACGTCTTTTATACTTACTCAAAAGGTATGGTAAATAAATAAAAATATAAATAAACTAGACGTATGGTAAATAAATAAAACATCTTTTTATATTTAGTCCATAACCCTCTTCTATTTATGAAGGCTCAAAAAAGAGGTTTTATTTAAGTGAATCCTATGGGCCAAATACCATACTTGTAAAAGAGGTATGACAAATTAATAAAAATATAAATAAATGAGAGGTATGGTAGACAAATAAAACATTTTTTATATTTACTCCATAAGTCACCTTATATTTACGAACACTAAAAAATGCGTTATATTTAGGTGAAACCTATGGGAAAAATACTATGGGCCAAATACCATGGGCTAGATTATTATTAATATCATGTAAAAAGACATTATTAACCCTAATATTAATATTAATAAAATAAAAATGGCACATGGTATTGACCCATGGTATTCATGTGGAATGTAGCCTATTTAAATGAGGGAATTAAACCAACATAGATCCATCTTTACTCTGGATCTACTAAGCCCCGAGAGGTATCAAATATCGTGATATGCAAACTAGCATAGAGTGAAAAGATATTTGATGCTCTTGGGGCTTGGTGGATCAAGAATGGATGTTGTAATTTAATGTAGGTTAAAAAATTTAGCTTGGTTAAAATAAAAAATAAAATAAAAATAAACTATTAATTGTATTAATTTTTATAAATTACTAATAGTAATTTTTAAGCTCGAGGTTTATTGTAACCCATGGTATTGATAATACCATGTTATTCATTTGAGCATAGACTATTTAAAGGGGAAATTCTATCATCTTAGATCCATCTTAATTCTGGGTCTACCAGTTTATGATAACCCATGGTAATGATAATACCATGGTATTCATTTGAACATAGACTATTTAAAGGGGAAATTCTATCATCTTAGATCCATCTTAATTCTGTA
>APFE030425641.1:78628-98340 GCA_000404065.3 Pinus taeda
AACATATTGTAATTTGGGTAATTTTTCTAATTGCAAACAAGAACATACTTGTGTATTGGTAGGGTGGTTATGAGGTCCCTAGAAGTGATGAATTTGAATTTTTCTTGGTTTTATATACATTATTAGGTTTTTTCTCATGCTTTTTGTGAATGGCACAAGTGAATTTTATCTTACACCCACTAGGTTATCGATATGTAATTTGGGTAATTTTGATTTCAAAATATATTTTAAAGAAATGCAATGATTTATTTTGTGTATTCAATAAACACAAGATTTATAATTGAGTAAAATATTTGCCATGCCTAGTGAGAGATTCGCCAAAAAATTATATATACATATCATATTATTGATAAAATCGCCTTCCATTTTTCCTATATACCATGGAGATTCGCCCATTTATTATATTTATAAATTTAGGGGGGTTCTTAAAATTTTCCCTGTATGGGAGTGTGCTACAATGAGGTTTCCACACCCTGGAAATGTTTGATGAGTTCCAGTGGTTCGCGATTTGACCATACGTGCAAGTCGCTTCATGCACTTTCCTGTACCTCACAGCCTGATATACTGCCTTTGTGCAGCCCTACTCGAGGGCCGAATGCTGCACTTCTACATTATTACCCATGACTTTATTGGTATTCCAATGTTAGTTAATTAACTTTGCCTACTTGAGTTCTTTAAATATACTTACCAATATAAACCATTCATACAGGTGCGTGTAGTAAATAAAGATGATATTTGCAACCCATATCAAACATGCATTAACCCAAGAATAGATACACATAATTATGATAAAACTTCTCTTTATTAATTTATTCCTCAGTTACAGACTCAACTCCACCCTACGCACTCAGCTGCAGGGGTTCGTGCACCTAGCTGCGGATTACTAGGCCTCTACGCACTCAGCTACAGAGCCTTCTCCTACTCTACGACCCCAAAGACACACTTTACACTTATGACTCAATCACTTTGGCTTGTCATTATTCTCTACTATTCTCTAGCTTTTACACTTAGAGCCTCACTCTATTTATACAATCCCATGGTCTGCGGACCATGGATAGGCTGACATTACATTACAAAACTAGGGTGGACAACTTTGTGACTCTATCATACTTTCGTGCCCCGCGCCTGCAATTCGCGAAGCCTTACAACAAGATTGGGTCAAAACTTGGGCTTTGGGCCCCAAAACATGCCTTGGGGGGATTCCATGCCCAACAAGCCCCCAACACAAACATTGTGACTCGCCCTTGAGTCACTCTGTTGGTGCAGTGATCTTTGCACAAAGTCCCTCCAACTGTTCTCGAACTATGCAGAGGTTAGCAATGCACTGAGTTGCTACTTGTTGAATCTACTGCATGCGTTGTTTTGAGACCTCTGTGGGGGTGCTTCTCTACATCAATGTGTGCATCCCTTGTATGTTCGCGAGCTTGCTTTTGATGTCTGTCATGATGGTGAAGGCCTCGTCGATCCAAGGTTGGATGTGAGCTTTGAGAACTGCCTCCTTGTTTCATGTTGCGTCCACCTATTCCTTCAGTGCTTTAGCCTACGGCATCCTCACAAGCCGTTGGGTGAGGACCACTGTCTGCGTAGTTCCTCGAACAATATCATATTGTTGTTGGAGTTATCATGCCTCTATCTCTAAGCGTTGGATGTTGGGGTCCTCCTACATAGTTGTGAGGACTTTAAGTGATTCTTCCAACATGTTGGTGTAGTCTCACACTGCACCTCCGATTTCCTCCAATCCCGTTGTGATAGTGCTAGCGTGCTATTCTCTAACTTCCAAGGTAGTGGATGGTTGCACCTTTAATCGCAATTTGGTGATCTAAAGATTCAGCTCTAGCTAAACCTTTGTCGTTTCTTCCCTCGCCTCGCTGACTCCTACTGCTAACTTGTGGATCCACACCTCCACTGGTAGATTTGATGGGATGGCTAACTCCAGGACGCTTTGGCATGTGTTGCCTATCACCTACACCAATTGTTGATTTTGTGACACCAATTTGTCACGCTAAAAGCTGATTTGTTCCATGTTTATCCTCTGCTCACTAAGGACTTGGAGCGCGCAGCTCTCCCTAGTGCGTAGCTCTGCCGTTATCCCATCCTGCAATAGATATAATGTATTTCATGGAAGGGTAGTTAGATTAACCCCGATACCTTTCATCGTGCTAACCAAAATCTTATCGTCCTCATTTGATGTCACTAGAGCCCCTTCTAGCAACACAAATGTGTTCGTCATCCATGCATGCAACATCTACTCTGCTGTCATGGATCCAACTGCGAGGTTGGTTAAAAGGGTACCAACCTGAGGGGGGCACACTTGTAAGCGCTGCAACTGTGCTCTGAGGGCCCCGAACACAGTCTGGTGCTCCTACATGAAATCTTGAAGAGCCTCATTTGTGACATCATGCACCATCTTGCTGATGTCATGTAGATCACGCTTAGTTAGGGTGATTAGGTCAATGGACAATTTCAAAGCCTTGACCTTCTTTTGCTATCCTACTTGCTCGACTAGGTGTTGGCACATCAACTATGTGGACGCAGTCTGTGGGTCCGCACCTTCTTCTTATGTTTCTAAATCCTCTACTGCCTTCCCTTATGAAGGCATTATTTGGCCCTCGGCTACCTTCACGGCTATTGCCTATGCCGATGCGGTTGTGTTTTCCTTTTCCTGCTCGGCTGCTTTCTGTACCACTTACCACGTTGCCCACACTTCTGTTATTGTTATTTCCTTACACTGTTTCTTGGCTAACTGTGCAATTCGCAGCTTGGCATCGTCTTTCTTCTTTTGTGCTCCCAACCTCTTGAGTTCTGCAATGTCTAGAGCGCACCATTCTGAAGGCCATGCCTCCAAGGCAGTGAAAATGGCATCGCCAGTGGCTACAAAATGTAGCTTCGTCCACTACTTCATTGGATCCTTGCACGCCCTGATATAGATGTTGTGTATGTCTGCCTTAAATTCTGCAAAACTCTGCAGTCTTTTGTAAACTATGGGCGAAAACTGCGGCTTACGGTTGATCCACATTCAGATGGTCATCTCCATGAGCACCTAGAACATCTTGGTGTCATGTATCCTTATAGCATCCTTCATGGCCCAGAGCGAAGCATACTTCGCGGCCTCCGGTAATTCTCTGTCAATTATGGGGAATTGACTATCCTCTGACAATTCCCAAGCTACGAGCACCATGGACAACAACATCCATGCATAATGGAAGGTTTTACCCTGCTCCTATGATTTGTGACAATTCTCTAAGAATTCCATGCAGAGGAATTCAGACTAGCTAAACTAGACCCCCTTTGTGCACTACTTGGCCAGTGCGATCACTGACACAGATAGTTCGTCAGCGTGGCACTTGTGCATAACTTTGCTTGTAAGGATTTGGGTTGATACGTGTACTACTTTGTCTTTGATGTTGGAGATGGTGTAGCCCCTCCTCTTCTTTTCCAGCTTGTACTTCGTCTTCATGGCCTTTGTGATGGCCAAATCACTTCCCTTTCCTTCCAATATAGTCGTAGGTCCTTTCCTTTGTATGGAAGCTAGGAAATGCGATTAATCAGGTCTACCATGATGGGGATGGCCTCCCCCAGCCATAAATACCCACCATGCATGAGGTAGAGTAGCTTCATTCTGACAAAAATGGTTATTGGGGCACGGTGGAAATGCAACACCCATAGCAGGTTTAGTAGCCTGGCCTTTTCCACACTGCGCAACCACTTCTGCAGCTCTAATGTTGTCACCACCCCCGTGGTGTTCTGCTTCATGAGGTTTCTGGTCTCTAGGAGAGGGAACTTCTTGCAGTCAGCAAGGTCCCAATCTTTAAATTTCATGGTCAGCATGTGCTCCAAGTTCCTGCCTTCAAACATAATGCCACCTGGGAGGAGCGGGGTTTGGAGCGAACTCTTGGTCTCATCCAGGTCCTTGGGCACTTTGGCCTTCCCTTTTTGCAAGGGGACATAGGCGGGTAGTTTTGTCATATAGTGCATAGGTTGAGTATCCACCTCTATGCCTTCATCTTCTTCGTCTATGATGATAAGGGTCTACAAGTCTTTGTCTTCTTCATCTATTTCTATAGTGATAGCTTTCCCTTTCTCCTCCATCGACAGTTTTTGTGCAGTGGGCTCTGCAGGGACACGCGTATGGGAGCCATTGCTTGTTTGTCCTTCTTGGGTCTTTGCCGACGTGGTGATTTCAGGATTTCTGCCATAATCCCAGCACCTTCTAGAACATCCTCCCCAGTTAGGGCCTGTGCAGCCTCATCAACGATCACCTCTTCTATCCCCATACCATCCTTAATTGTTGTCATTGTAGCTATGCAACAAACTATCACTCGTGAATTTAGGGGCTTAATCAACGCTTGTCTCACAATACTCAAAGCTCTACTCAATCGCTCAATTCGCAAATGACCAAGTGTTGTTTGCAGGGCAGCCCTTTACATTTTATAGTGCATTTTGGATTCGGATTCAGCTATTCCCCCCAATTCCAGTTTATTAATGCTTTCTTGGTAGCAATTTTTTCAAAATCTTGCCCATAAATCATGTCTTAAATGTCTTCCACCCACTCCATTTGACCTCAAGTCAAGCATCCCATCATGAATAATGACATCAACGGTCACTTTTTGGCCAATCCATGCAGTAGGGCAGCCCCCCATGTGTGGTCATGGACCTTGTGACTCTCTTCTTCTGCACACATTTCCAATATCGCGGAGGTCCTAAGCAAGATAGTTTATATTCCATCACTCCCTTCATACTGCCTGGAGCATTAAGACTGTCCTTCCCTTGGCTAGTCAGGTGGTCACACCACTCGTGTAGAGTTCCATCCTCTCCTCTGTCATGTTTCCTAGAGAATCCCCACCTTGTATTGCTATGGTTGGCATCACGCACTTCATGATTTGGAACACGCTACCTTGGTCACTATGCCTAGCAATATGCGGTCCAAGGCATAGAACTGATCAATTCATCGCAATAGGCCTTAACTCTATTATCAGGATCACATACCTCCTATCTTACCATTCTGCTCCTTTTGCTAAGAAAATCGTTCTATATCTCGTCCTCCAGCTTCCTGACTTCTACATCCACCAACGCACTTTTCTTTCTTAACGGTACCTTGTCTTCTTCAAGTTCTTGGAGGCTAAGGTTTCCCTGTTGGATTTCTTACTCAAATCACGTGCGTTCTATTTCTTGCAGTTGCGTGTTCCCTCCTTTTTGGCTTTGCAAACCATCGTATCTACAGGTGCTACTCTATGTGGACTAGGCTTTGCATGCTCCATAAGGATCGTAGCATCTGCTTCATACTTCAACTTTGGAAGTGGCCGCATAGTCAGGGTTTTTTGCATGCTCCTATAAGCCCATAGACCCGCTGGTACGTGCAGGTCCGAGTCAGTCTGATTCACATGGTGGACCGCGTTTATTTCTTTGCATACTTTATCAAAGGATTCCACATGGATAATATTTGGTGTGCTTGGTCTTATCATACTTCTTGGTCATTGTTTGTGCCATCATCTTTCCTACTCTTGCTTATTGGTCATGTTTCCTATTGTGGGGACGGTGTACGTTTGTGTAGGTTGTGCACCATACACATACACCTACACCCATCTTGAGAGGTGGGCACGCAGGCTATTTCATCTCTCATACCTGGCTTTCATCCACATCTGAGGCTTTCCAAACTACATGAGCATCATCCTTCTGCATTCGCACCAGTCCAAAACACTTCTTTGATGTGTACCCCACCATCTTACGGGCATAGCACGTAGTGCCCATTTCAGAGCGTCGAACTGCTATTGTTTCGACACTTCTTTTTCAAATTTTTTAGGAAATCATCCACCTCGCTCAATCTGTCATACATAGGTAGATCTACTACCTCAGTTATCATGCAGCGTAGTCACCTTATCATCATGTTACAATTGAGCATGGTTACCTCGTGTAACTAGTTCTTCCACCGTTCTATCTCCTCATTCGAATCTGAGGTGCAGGAGCTTTCGCGCTCCCACAAAATCCTGCCATCCACATTTGGATTCACCCAGTCTTGCTCCCACATGATTATCTTCTTGATATAGTCTAGATCATCATTGCTATCGTAGTCACGTACTAGCTCCATGTAGCGCGATCCTTCTGCAGGGTCTAAAGGTAGCACTACACATAGTGACTTTTCCTCGAAAATCATCTTGCGCTTCTTCAAATTTATCACTCCATTCATGTCATTGGCCTAATCTATTCCTAGTAGCACGGATAGGGATTTTTGTCATCAAAAATCTCTATCACTTCAAAATATGCAAGCATGCTCATATTTTCAATCCATTGTTATTCCCTGCAATCATCCCATAGGTAGGATCTTTTGTTGGTTCGCCATTCGCAATTGAATAGGATACCATTGCAATGCGGGTCTACCCATGTGCTCCCATGTCTACTTTGGCAAGATGTTCATGGCCGATCCTAGATCCAAAATCACTTGATCCATTTCATATTCCCCAATCTGCATGGTCAATCTCATCTCTCTTCCTGTTTGCATTGTGTGCTTCCTGAGCTTCTCGACTACACACAGTTCTCCTAGCGTTGTCCCAACACATCTAGTTATGATTTCTTGCAGTCCCTTCATGGCCTTGCTATCACGTAGCAGCTTCATGCATGTCTCCAGAAAGGTAGTGAGCATTTATGGGTCCATTTCCAGTTCCAATTTGTCTTTACTACCTGAAGTGGAGGCCTCCATGAAGCTCTTCTTAGCTTCCATGAATGTCTCCTTAGCCTGCTCCAAATCAAATTTTGGTTCCTTTGTTGGAGCCTTGCAAACCTAGGCACTCTCGTTGGGTTGTTTTCCTTTGTCATCTCCTGTCGTGGTACCACTTTGGAGCACAATATTTACATTCGGGTCTTCCTCGCACGGCTCAGACCTCATCATTTACAAGTTCTAAGTCGAGGGAGGCTGGAGTGTTCCTTTATCGCAC
The DNA here is from genome assembly GCA_000404065.3 of Pinus taeda. Classification (NCBI taxonomy): domain Eukaryota; kingdom Viridiplantae; phylum Streptophyta; class Pinopsida; order Pinales; family Pinaceae; genus Pinus; species Pinus taeda. The sequence goes on from APFE030425641.1 coordinate 85,558, forward strand.
AACCTTGCTATTAGTGTGGGGAAGTCATCCATCTCATGATCAAACTGGGTACAATATAAACATGATCCTCTCGTTGAATTTGTAAAATCACGGGCATAATGCCCTTGCCCTCCTAAATTATAATAGTTCAATTGTAGGCGACCTCATCCTTGTCCCATTCCACCTTGACCTCGTCCACGCCCCTGAAATTTAGTGTGTGCCATCCGTGCATTTTGATCAAGGGCTCATGTTTCAGTCTGAACTCTGTAGGTAGGATTCTGATCCATCATCAATTCATAGCTTCTACAGTTACGCTCAGCGTGGCATACTGACATGCAGAAATTACAGAACAACTGCTGGGAATTCTGTGTATACTTCTGTAATAGATGGAAGTTATCTGTAGCATGCTTCCCTCCTATCTAACAAATCATGCACCATAATGCAGGCACCATGCTTGGTCCTGCTTCTGCCTTTGGTCTCAATGGCATTGGCCCTCCTCCCGCCAAGTAGTTTGTGAAGGCTGGACAATGGTCCTTGCCATGTCCCTAGCCTTTACACTTTACGCACCATACCTCCTCGCATGCTTTTGGGTGAGCTGTCCTGTCTTGTTTGAAACTCTACATCTCAAGACACAAGTTTTTCAACTACATGTGGATCTGTTGGAATCCCAGTTTAGGATCATGTATTGGGGTCTTGTGCAATCTCATTGCGATCTCCAAGGTCTCGCCCTGAGTGGATAGCTTCTGTTGTGATAGCACATTCCTTAGATGAAGCATTAGCAATGCTACAAACCATGTGCGGTGTTGCCCATATATCAAGATCATGTTGGCTTCACGAATCATACCCTTCAGTCTCTGATCTAGCTCCCACGGGGTCTCGCCTGGAAGCATCGCGATTTCCTTAAATCTGATAATCGGCTGTCTCTCTAATTTTGGCCTGCTAAATTCCATATTTATCGTAGCTTGGATATCCACGATCCTTGTGTTTGGATTTTCATTGGAATGCTTAATGTACAATGTCAGTGTGCAATCCTACAAGGCACTGACAAGCATTGCTTTCTTTATATTGTCATCTATGACTCCTTGCTCTTCCCATATAGCCTTTACCATGAACCAAAACTGGTCTGGATCTTCATTCCCTACTCCATTGAACACCGGAAACTTTATTGAGCTCACCATATTGAGCTGTGGTGGTGGCGGAGGTGGTGTGGGTGAAGATGAGGGTGGAGATGGTGAAACTGGCGATGGTGTAGGTGGAAGTGTTATGTGTGGAATTCACTACCTTATAAAACTGATCGCACTCCTTTGTGAGACCTTCACAAGCTCTTCCTTGCTTTCCTGCAGAGGTGAAATCAGGGGGCTAGTTTCTAGTTTTGCACTACCTTCATTTCTATAGATCCTCCCACTTCACATAGTCCCAAACATAAATTTACTCACATAACCCACTTTTCACACAGTAGCATCCTAATCCAAGTGTTCAAAGATTTAACATACTTACCTCGTGGTCCTTTGAGGAAGCGTCGTTCTGCCTCGCTATAGCTGACTGAAGTATCTACAGCGAACTCGGTGATAAACCCTCCTATAATTCAATCAAGGAAATGGTCCATGGTGTGCGCAATCTTATCTTTCGATGCTTCCAATTTTCACACCAACTCCGGATTCCATACAATAGGTTTCTCGAGCCTACACCTTCCCTGACTGTCTACTAGCTTCACGATCCACTCATACAACTCAGAGGGGAAGGATGCAAAGAAAATTTCGTGGATTTCCGTATATAAGTAGTAATCTAATTTCCTTCGATAATCGCGGATTCCTATTTTCTTGCACCACAAACTCATGCATCTTTTTGTCCAACCACTCTTCAATTCCTTTCTTTATCGGATTCTAGTGATACGACATCAGACATCTCTTATGTCGATCCCGGTTTTAGCAATGGAACCATTTGTTGGCTTAGTGGGGCCTGACCCAAGTTCATAGTTGATTTAGCCAAAAAAATCCTTGTACTACTGGCCCTTTCGGAAATAGTCTGTGGAGCGCGAATTGAGGTCTCACATGAAGTAGTATGGCAGGGTGCTAGAACCAGGCTTCCGCACCCTAGAGATGTCTGATGAGTTCAATTGGTTCGCGGTTCAACCTTGTGCGCAAGTCACTTCGCGCACTTTCCCATACCTCACAACCTGGTATAATACCTTTGCGTAGCCCTGCTGATCCAAAAATGGATCCTCGATAAACCTTTAAGTCCAAAAGACTTCATGCAAGAGGTAAAAGGTGCCAAATGGCACAAATCCTTTGTAAATCAAAGGAAAATAAAAGTCGTAGGCTACTCTCAGAAATAGTCTCAATGCAGAGATATCCTCGTTGTAAATCCAATGCAACTTGAATGGGAAAAAATGGACTCTAGATGAAGTAGTTATTGTAAAATGGAAATTGCCCAATGTCCTTAGGAAAGGAGGCAATTTCATTAAATTCTGAACTATATCGAAATTTTTTATTTTAGTATAGGCTCACAAGCCAATCCACAACTGACACGTGGCAGGTCGAGATTAGGCCACGTGGCCTTGTTTGATTGGGCTAAGAGAAAATACCCCATTGCAAGTATTTATAAGGAAAGGACCATGGGCCATCAACGATTACGATAAGCGATTGCCACTTTATCACATCACATAGATTTAAGAGGACTTAACAAAGGTTGAGACTGATGCAACATGCGACTACGATCGCTGATATCAGTGGATTGTTGTCAGCGATCCCAAAAGGGAAGGACCCTGGGTCGATGCGACTTGCGACTATGATTGTCGATATCGGCTAATCATTGTCGGTGATCCCAAAGGAGAAGGACCTCGGGCCATGCAACTTGCGACGACGATCAGAACTAGACCCAAAAGGGTTTCGAAACATAAATACATAATATTTCACATCCGAACCAAAGCCATTTCCATGGGTTTTTGCAATATTTGCCAAATGTTTAATGTATTTCCAAAATACAAAGGGATGGGCTATTTCTACATGTGATGGCGACTTGCAAGCGGGCCTGATAAGAGAACAAGGTGGATTTAGGAACTTTTTGAAGTCCAATACATTGAGTTTTGATGATTTTCTCCATTTAAAATATTTTTTCCTATGTAAAAAGAAGGCAATCACATTTGGGATTTTGAAGGATTCCAAGGGGCCCGAGGAACTCTTACGTTATAGAAATGGTGACCACCTCCCCTTGGCATTAAGAAATTATGGTATAATGCCTGGAAGAGGAATCTGAAATGAACAAACAATGTTGCTTTGGCTTTGAAGCCAGAGACAAAGAGTGAAGAAAAGAGGGCAACACTGAGACAGAATGGGTATAACAAGAAGCAAAAGGAGGCATGGAAATCTATGGAGGCTGAGAGGAAACACTGAGAGCACAATTGATTCATTCACTTGGAGGTCAAGCGAAGCACTGATAACATAGAGAGTAGTGAATTCTCATTTGTGGAGGCAGCATGATGCTTAGGAGAAGTTCCGAGAAGCTCATGGAGGCTTGTAATGATTAGTGAATGTGTGGGCAGAGTGGGAGCGAGGCTTGTAATGATTAGTGAATGTGTGGGCAGAGTGGGAGCGCTGAGGAACCCATTGGGAGGCTCGGTGTGCCAGAGTGCTTAACAGAGTGAAGCCACCAGGGGTTGGAGGTAGCGCATGAATACTTCAGTGAAGTATTAGACATCAAAGAGACCAAATGCTCAAGTTGTTGCTGGTGTTGTTGGAGTTGAAGAAAAAAGAAGGATTCTAGAGATACTAAACAATTTTGAGGGAGTCAGAGAAGCCAGAAGCTCAAAGGACCTTAGAGAACTGACCGAAAGAATTAGTCCAGAGAAGCCTAGATCTGTTTGTAGCTAAAGGACAGCCAGGGATAAGATGGTATTCTGAGCCCATTCATTCATTTGTAAACCATATGGAGTTGAGTCATGGAATTGTAAAAGAATTCAGCCATAATCCTCCCAAAGAGCCTAATCGAGTTGATTAGATCTCAAGGAGATGTAGCCCAAGATATCAGGGTGAACTCCATATTAATTTGTTGTCTTATGTGTATTGTTTTACTACTGCCTTATTCACTATTATATGCATTTATGTATATGTTCAAGCACATTTAAATATCAGCATACATAGCAGATTTTAAAGCACATAAACAACCAACAATAAATACAAGCATATGCCTATATTTTAAAGCATTTCTTAGTTCCCCATTGGTTAATCAAATAGACTTGGGAAAATTCAAGCTTTGGAAGTGGGAGAGGTTCTTGTAAGCTAGAAAAGAATCCTAAGTGCCCCCTTTTTAGATCACCTACTCAGGGGCCGAACGCTACGCTTCTGCATTATTACCCACGAATTTACTGGTATTCCAATGTTAGTTAATTAACTTTGCCTACTTGAGTTCTTTAAGTATACTTAACAATATAAACCATTCATATAGGTGCGTGCAGTAAATAAATAGTATATTTGCAACTCATATCAAACATGCATTAACCCAAGAACAGATACACAAAATTATGATAAAAATTCTCTTTATTAATTTCTTCCTCGGTTACAGACTCGACTCCACCCTGCGCACTTAACTACAGGGGGTATGCACACTCAGCTACGGACTACTAGGCCTCTGTGCACTTAGCTGCAGAGCCTTCTCCTACTCTATGACCCAAAAGATGCACTTTACACTTATGACTCAATCACTTAGACTTGTCATTCTTCTCTACTATTCTCTATCTTTTACACTTAGAGCCTCACTCTATTTATAAAATCCCATGGTCTATGGACCATGGGTAGGCTGACATTACATTACAAAACTAGGGCGGACAATCCTATGACTCTATCATACTTTCGCACCCTGCGCTCGCAATTTGTGGAGCTTTACAACAAGATTGGGTCAAAACTTAGGCTTTAGGCCCCAAAACATGCCTTGTGGGGATTCCATGCCCAACAACTTCTACGCTACGCTATTTCCCTAAAACACACTTGAGATCTTACTTATCTTCCTACACCAGTTAGTTATCTTCGCGTAAATGGATGCCTTAAGTTATATTTAGTTATACAACACATTCATATGAGTTTGCGTAACAAATAAATATTACACTTGCAATTTATACCCAGTAATACATTAAACAAGAAAATATACACAGAAATATGATAAACATTCTCCTTATTAATGCTTCCAATAGTTACAGACTCGACTTTCCCTATGCACTCAGCTACAAAGCCTTCTCCTACACTAGGACCTAAAGACACCCTTTACACTTTGACTCAAGCTCTTCAAATCATCATGCTTCTATTCTATTTTCTCACTTAGTTATCTTCTTATACTTAGAGCCTCACTCTATTTATACAATCCCATGGTCCATGGACCATGGGTGGATCTTTCAACCCAACATTACATTACAAAAACAAGGGTTGAGAACCGTGTGACTCTATTATGACTTTGCACTCTGTGCCCACAAATTACGGAGCCTTTACAAAGGACTTGGTCAAAACTTGGGCTTTAAGCCCCAAAACATGCCTTGGGGGGATTCCATGCCCAATAGGTCCCCAACAAAAACGTCGTGACTTGCCCTCAAGTCACTCTGTCGGTGCAGAGATCTTCATGCCGAGTCCCTCCAAATCGGCTCGAACCACTGCAAGGTTAGCAAAGCATTGAGTGGTTTCCTGTTGAATCTCCTGTACTTGTTGTTCTGAGACTGCGGTGTCAGAACTGCTTCCCTGGACCTGTTCTTGGGTCCCCTACATTTGTGCAAGCTTGCTGTCATTTGCTGTTGTGATAGTGAAGGCCTCGTCGATCCAAGGCTGAATGCATGCCTTCAGGACTGCTTCTATGTGTCATGTTGTGTCCACCTGCTCTTTTAGCGCTTTAGCCTGTTTCATTTGTGTGAGCCTCTAAGTGAGGGCCACCATTTACGTGGTCCCTTTGACATTGTTGTACTGTTGCTGGAGCTCACATACTTCTATCTGTAAACGCTGGATGTTGGGGGCCTCCTGTAGATTCTTGAGGACCTCAAATGACTCCTCCAACATTCTGGTGTAGTCCCTTACTGCACTACCAATCTCTTCTAGCCCTGATGTAATAGTGCTGGCACATTGTTTCTTACTTCTAGAGGGGTGGATGAATGTGCCTTCAACCACAGCTCTGTTATCTGAAGGTTCAACTCCAGCTAAACCTTAGTCATTTCCTCCCATGCCTCGCACACCCCTACTGCTAGTTGATGGATGCGCACCTCTGCTGGTGGATGGCCAACTCAAGGACCATCTAACATGATTCTTCTAGTACTTGTACCATCTACCTATTTTGTGACACCACTTCATCACGCTGCAAGCTCAACTGCTCCATGTTGATGTTTTTCTCGCTTAGTATTTGTAGTGCGCGACTCTCCCTAGCCTGTAGTTCTACAATAATTCCATCCTGCAGAACATATAACATCTCTCATCGGAGTGCAGCCATGTTGATCCCAATACCTTTGAGTGTGCTAATTGTAGGCCTTTCATCCTCATTTGTGGTGACCAGTGCCCCTTCTGGTAGCATGATGGTTTTTGTTGTCTAGGCGTGCAGCATCTGCTCTACTGCAATTGTCCCTACTACAAGGCTGGTCAAAAGGGTGCCAATATAAGGAGTGCTTACCTGCAATTCCTGCAACTGAGCTTTGATGGCCCCCAACACAATCTGGTTCTCTTGCATGAATTTTGGAGGGCCTTGAAGGTGACATCGTGCACCGTCTCGTTGATGTCATGCAGATCACCCTTAGGAAGGGTGATCAGGTCAATAGACAACTTTGATGCCTTGACCTTCTTGCGCGGCCCCATCTACTCGCTTGGGCACTGGCACTTTAGTTGTGTTGACACGGTTTGTGGGTCCACACTGCCCTCCTCTTCCTTTCTTTCCTACCCATGCAAAGGCAACTTTTAGTGCTCGCACACCTTCTCAACTGCCTCTTGTGTTGCTACTACTACTATGGCCTTTTTCTATTCTGCTATTATCTATGCAGCATCCTGAACCTCCTATGCTTTTTCTATCACTGTTTCTTGCCTTCTCTTTTCTATCAATTAAGCCATGCGCAAGCTGGCCTCCTATTTCTTCTTCTATGATACAAACTTCTCCATTGCCGCAATGTTTGGGTGCACCACTCCAGCTACCATGTCTCTAGTACATCAAAAATTACATCGTTTGTGGCTACGAAGGGTAGCTCACTCCATTTCTTAGCTAGGTCGTTGCACACTTTGATGTATATGCTATGGAGGTCCGCTTTAAACTTTGTAAAACTTTGCAGGTTATTGTAGACAGTGGGTGATAACCATGGCTTGCAGTTAATCCCCATTCTGAGGTTCATTTCCATGAACGCCCAGAATATCTTGCTGTCACGGATCCAGTTTGCATCCTCCATGGCCCAGAGCGTGTGATGCAAGGATGTTCTCTCTGTGGATAGAGACAACCCCTCTAGCCCTAGAGTGGGTCTACTCACAAAAAGACAAAGACAATAGCTAATTCCTTAAATAGTTATCATTAAATAGGCCTACCTTATACCAGTGTTTGATTAAGTCTTCATCACATCGCTTTAGCTATCACTTTATTCTCCTTAATGAATGATTCACTTGAAGCAACATATGAAAACAACAAAACACATAATAGAGCACAACAAAGAACTATCTACTTATAGAGTCAAGGAACCATAAGCTATCAACATACATTTCATACATGATATAGGAAATAACTATTGATTGTATTAGTATAAAAAAAAGTAAACCTTACAACCACACCTTAACGTCACAAGCTTCCTTGAAGGGTCTAATCAGTATGTCTCCATAAGCATTCACTCTCAAAGGTCTCCCAGAAATACTCATGACTCTCTCTCACCCAAAAGCACAAGTATGAAACTAATGAAACCATGACAAGGCTTCCTTCTTACAAAACCATTTCATACTATCAATCCTCAACATGAAAGGGTATTCTCATACCTCACAAGCTATTGCTAGGCTATCAACAATCCAAACTGTAAGCTATCAATCAAACAAACCAAGAACTAGCTAAATAGTTGATCATAGCCATGGAGGATGCTTTTATAAGAGAAGTAGTCTCCATAAATGAGGGGAGAGGAAGCTTATCTTCATGGGAGGTTACTCAAAAGGTGGAACCACCATCTCAAATGAGGAGAGGTGAACTTCTTTGACCCAACAACCAACTCTAGAACCACCCAGAAGTATTATGTTTGAACTAGTTCACCATATCTAAGTCGTCGCGGGTCAAAAACTGAGACCCAGAGACGACATCACGAGGCATTAGTTCATTCTGGGCTATCATCGCAGGTAGGATACTGATGACCTGTGATGATTTTGAAACATGGGTAAAAAGGGGTCAACTTTAGGATTAATGAGCTTAGGCAATCTTCTTGAGTAATATGGAAGATTTGGACACATATTTTGGTATATGACAAAGAGAATATGTCATTCAAGGACTGACTCTATCCAGGATCAGTGGACGTGGGGTTGGTGACAAAATATTGTGTAACAAATTCCCCCTAAAGCATGAAGGCTGAGAGAATGGGAATGGTGAAAATGCTTTACGAAACCATAACTAAACCAGAACATCATCGTAGAGAACCTGCATATGCAAGTACAACTGATATCTTTGATAGTGAAAGATGTACACGTAATCGAGGTATGGATGTAGCCATCCAAAAGACAAATAGAATTGGTCTATGGTATGGATGCAACCATCTAGTCGAAAAGACCATATGAAAACACAAGTATGGTCACAGCCCTCCAGAAAGACTCAGGTATGGTCAAAACCATCCCATCAAAAGAGTCATGTATAAATAATCCATGCAACCTAGACTTGTGTAATTTGAGCCCAGTGTCTTGAATCCCGACCTATCCATCGTACAATTTCTAATGTGAAAATAAATGTGTTGAAGTCGAGCATACTAGAATATCACTTGATTATCGGCCAATGATGTGAACTATTAACAAGCATGAGAGAGACCACCAGTAATGTTAATGGTTCTCAAGGTACTGCTAGTACATTCCACAAAGTGTGAAGAATGATCTGGAGTTGAACATTTGTGAAATCACCTGATCGAAGACTAATGATCCAAGCCTATCATTAAATGTGAAGAACTTGCCATTAAGGCATGTAAGCTCCAAGGTACTTGAAAGGAGTCTCTAAATCAACTTCTTGGATAATGAATTGATGTCAACAGGAAGTGATCCATCATAGGAGGGCCATAATATTTCCCACATCAATGACGCGAGACAAAGGAATAAGATGAAGATGGATGAAATAGAGAATCAGAGGAGGATGTAAGGGTGCAAATGTAGAAGGATTAAGCTCTTGAACATATCAGTGACATGACTCTAGAATGCATCAACATTTTGGTACCAAGGGATCAAAGGTCATACGGAGACAGCAGGGATCAAATGGAATGAGGCAAAATGAAGAACCCAAATCCCAGAAGACTAATGACAAAGTGAGGATATCCCAAAATCAACGAGAAGCAAAAAAGAATCGATGTTCAAGAGCAACAAGCTATCATAGGTAATCAAAAAAATAGTTCCAAATTTTCCCCTACCATTTCTAGCGAGTACCCCAATTCTTTTTGAAACACAAGCTTAAAGGTGATAGCATATGCTTGCAATAAGTTTGTCTTTCGGACAAATCCAACCCAGTGAAATTTTAACGAGCCCTAGGGAGGAGAAGCTCAGGTCTCATCATGGCGACGAGTCCAATATCGTCATGGTTTAACGAGTCTGACATAGGTAAATCTCGGAGTCTTTTTCATATTTAGAGAGTTTCAAAAAGACATGGAAAAGAAAATCAGATGGGCCCTTTTCGTATGTTTGTGTCTCGCGAGCCCAAAAAGGTAGAAAACAATACTTTAGAGAACTTCTTGACCATTTCAGTCAAGGAGTACTTTTCATAAATAGTGCCTCCAGTCTGAAAAAGTAAAAAGCTTATTGGATACATGATGTTTCACAACCATTAACGAGTTCGAAACGACAAGGGTTTGACAATCTTTTCACGTTTCAAGAGTCAGAAAAGAGCTTAAAGTTGACTCAGAAAGGACTTTTCGGTATTTACTGAGTATATAATTCATGGATCAATTATCACCAGTGTTCAAAACACCTATCACTGTACAAGAAAACTCAAGCATAAGATCTGTCTCACAAAAATACATCAATATAGATCAAAACCCTAATGAAAACCCTAAGTTTTGAAAAAAAAGTTATAAAAGGAACATTATAGTAAAAAATCAATTTACTTGTGTTTTTATTATGGTAAAAAAAAACTTCTACCATTGCATACCTCGTGAAATTTGGCAATTGATTCCAGGAGGCTTAGGGATCCATTGCTCTTCACACTACTTCCAGGTAAATTCCATAGCCTTACCTATGTTTTTATGCCAAAATAGGATTCAATTTCATGTTTTGAACCATGGTTTAGAGGGATTTTTTGGATTAAAAATCTTCCTCGGTCATCACAAGTTTCCCTCTTGGGATTCCGAAGATCAAGAATTTTACACTATGCAAAAACAGGATCATTGCAAGAGATTGATGTACACCTGCGATGACCCGAAATTTTTTACACCGTGAAAATCGGCTCGTCGCAGCTATTTTAAGAACACCTACGAGTGTTGGAACCAAAATATTGTCATTTATAATTAGTTTCAAAGGATGAAAATGGATGGATGGCATTTGAAAAAGGTATGTTTTTACATGCAGGGACAGGAAATGGCTTTCACATGGCAAGAATGTGCTCATGACAATGATGATGTGATGGGAGTGGCAGATCCTCATTGTCTGAGCATCCTGTGAAACTTTGGGTTGTTAAAATTATTCCTGACACCACTTCTGACAGCACAATTGCATCTCCTAGAGTACTTGATCTAAGCATGGAATCTAATAGAAGGAAAATTCATAATCCGCGGGAAAGAAATTGAGTTCGATGCCATGGATATCTACTTTTTGACTAGGTTGTCACACAGACGGGAGAGACCTCGCATGGTGGGAACTTAGATTACTGGAGACTCTTTGGACACACTTATTGCAAGAGTGTGCCCCCTAGGAGCACGGAATCACCAACAAGTGGAAGACTACAGATTTCCACTGTTACTGATTTTTCACTACGGATATTGTTGTTCAACATTACCAGAGCAGCTGGCTCCCAAGCCCAGCATGAGGCGACCAAGACTGAACTATGGTTAGCCCAATATTGTTTGAATCCTACCATATTTAATTGGGCAGAGGCCATGTCTCTCAATATGAAGAGACAACTGACCAAGTGCCATCAGGGTGAGAGGAAACAGTTCCTCTATGGTTCAATTCAATCTTAGTAATGCTCATGTTGGAATGAGTACCAATCCTCCAGAGATAGGACGTAGTGGTGGAATGGCTAGGACCACGACAGCAACGGATTTCTCGTTGGGATCTCATGATGCTGTGAGGAGGTGATGGCCAGCCTATATCATACGGTCCAAAATTTTTTGAGTGGATGAATCGTCAACGAGTTATAGTTGAGGATTGGCCGTATGCTGAGATGGACTTCAGGGGTGATCCGAACATGTTGCTTCCTCCTAGTGAATAGTGGGATGAGAGAGGTAAGATACTCAGTTTGACCGACAAAGCTTTTGTAATTTTTTGGGTTTTTAAATATATATGTCCTAATTATTATGTTCAATATTTGTAGATGTTGGACCTGAAAGATCCATAGGTATATCTCCTAACACTCGGAGGGTTGATAGGGAGATTGAATTACCACCTTCAGGTGGAGAGGCCGAGGACGAGATAGCCTGTAACCTAGAGGGCTTAATTGGGAGAATCCTAGACTATGCAGGATTCAAGGAGATTCCGAAGTAGTACCTGCGACATATTGCGGGGTTGTCGAACAGGATGCACCGACTGCTTAGATGCATGGTTTGAGCAGTAGTCTGCTACAAAGATCATAATGCTTAGTAGACTTCTAGGTTTCTTTTCCCACAGATTTGGAGAGACATGTGTCTCGTGATGTAACTGAACACACATATTGGGTGCCAAAGTGCGCAACACATGATATATACCTATCCATGTTTTACTGTATCTACTTATTGTGTCTGAATGCTTACTTATGATTTTTATAAATTGCACAAATGTCTATCTAATACATGGTTCGCTAATGCATCAGTCAATGTATTTAATCTTCTAGGAATGTGTTGATACGTGATGAACCCAAAATTCCCTTCTAATCAATGAACCCATGAAGACAACCTTAGAATACGAGGGCTTCAGACATTTGCATAAGAGGCAAAAGGACACAATAAGCGAGAAATTGCTTACACACTAAGCCAATAAGGTACATCGGTGCATGGGTTCATTTTTACACAAGCTCGAACCATGGAGAACTCTGCTTCGATTTGGGTTCATGTTTACACAAGCTTGAAATGAAAAACTATGCTTGAATAAGTTTCGCATGCCCGTAACAAAATGATTCAATCAAGGTACATGCCCCCCAAGCTTCATTACATTCAACTAGGTGGATGTAATAAAGGTTCACTTTCGAGATCTAGGAAAGAATCGACTGGGATTTTACGAGATCTCAATCAAAGAATCGATTGGGAAAAGGGAGTTGTTTCATTTTTTAATGAGGTTGACACAAGATCATGAACTATCCTCATGACTCTTGTTCATGACCCATACGAGAACATGGCTCCCAAGATGATCTAGACTTAAACAGGAACGCAACAAATTACAGAGATAACCATATACACAAAGATGCAGCGGAAATAATACTTCATTTCATTAATGGAAAATACTGAAATATGCTTAC
>APFE030425641.1:110339-124449 GCA_000404065.3 Pinus taeda
CCATAGGATTCACTTAAATAAAACCTATTCTTGAAAATGGATGAATGGATTCACTTAAATAAAACCTATTCTTGAAAAAGGGCGAATGGAAGGTTGTAACTCCTAATTTCAAGGGCTAAATTTACCTTTTTTACCCTCTCCCTTAAAATAAGGTGGGCTATTTGAGGTGATTTGTAAAAATGTACTAGGATACAAAATATTCGCCCACTAAAAATTTAAAACCCCTTAATTTCGCCAAAGGGCGAACATTCGCCCCTAAAATTATCCTTGGTTGTATGGAAGGCGACACTGTTGGCTCACGCGAAGATCACGTCCTTGGTGCAGCCACCCATTGGTGTACGGTTGTGGATGTGCCGTGGTCAGTAAGCCCAACCGCTTCACGACCTCTGCCGAAATGAGGTTCTTTTGGCTCCCGATATCGGCAATGAACTGTAGCGGGGAGCCCCTTACCCACATCTGGGAGTGGAAGAGACGCTCCTCCTCCTCTGGATCTTCAGGTTCATTTTTCTGGATCTTAGCAGTAGCAACAGTGGCGTTGGGATCCGCATCAATGATATGCTTCCCGTTGTCATTCCCCTTGTCGGGTTCTGACTCAGAGTCGGAACCTGCATCTGATTCTGAAACCTTTAGCTCAGCCACCAGTGACTGCTTCGCCTGACACTCACTTGTGTTGTGAGTGGAGCTCTTATGGAACTCACACCATTTTCTCGTGTCCTTTTTCTGCTTTGTGACACTATTCTTTGCTTGTAGCTTTTGCGGGTTGTCTTGGGCTGCCCCACCTTGGCTTTGTCCTTTGTTCTGTGGTTTCGGGGCACCTTTCCCTTGCTTTGGATTCGCAGATCCAAAGTCTCACTTCTTTTGTTTAAACTTCTGCTCAATCTTGACAGCATATCGGTATGCTATGCCGAGAGAGGAGATGTTCAGGAATTCCATTTCTTCCTCGATGTATTTGTGTAGGCATCCGTGATATTTGAGTATCAAATGCTGCTCTGAATCCTTGATACCCAACTTCGTGCGAAGGGTATGGAAAATATTGGTGAAATCCAGCACATCTTGATCCCTTCCCTGCCGCAGCGTGGTCCACTTTATGTATTCATCCTCATAGCTTCCAAAAGGGTAGTATTGCTCCTTAATGGCCTCCCGGAATGAATTCCAGGTCGGTGCGGCTGAAAATAGCGAGCCTGTAGTTTCATCCTTCTGCTCGTAGTAGGTTTCCCACCAGTCCTTAACGTGGGGGGCTGCTTTGAGAAGAGCGAAAACAATCTTTTCCCGACTCGAAAATTCATGAACAGAAAAATAACCCTCTAGTAGATTTAACCATTTATCTACAGTGTCTGCATCTATCTCACCCTCGAATATGGGGATTTCAAAATTAACTTGTACCTTAAAGGGTGTGTCATTTCCAGAGTAGCTGCTGGAAGCCGATGAGTCACTTTTGGGTAGCCGCTGAAGGATTTGGGCAAAGCTTTCCATCATCACGTTCCGTTGTCGCCCGAGGGCTTCTTCGAGCAAGATTTTGATAGGATCTCCTACTCCCTCATCTTTCTTTTCATCCGCCATGGGAGGTCGTCGGGATTTGCGAGGCTGGCCTTGCAAAGGTTCGACCAGCTCAAGCCCTAACTCCTTATATCCCGACCTTGTTGGGGACATGCAAAGAAAAACAGGAAAAAGCAGACCGCTCTGATACCACTGATCCAGACTTAACAGGAACGCAAAAATTACAGAGATAACCATATAACACAAAAGATGCAGCGGAAATAATCTTCATTTCATTAATGGAAAATACTGAAATATGCTTACAACCAGAAATGGAAATAAACCAGCTAGGGCGATGGCAGCTTATCTCTGAGAAGAGATGTGTGGCTACATGCCTCTGAACTGTGTTACAATGAGGCTCGAAGGCCTATTTATTGTTGAGAAACAATGGAAAAACCCTTCACATTCCAAAACCTAACCCTGGAAGATGAAACGCCAAATTGTGGGCCCCGTTTTTGGGTAAGTTGGTACATCAACTTCCCGGGGTCGCGAATTGGTCGTCTTATCTCCGTTTGACGTGCATGATAGCCCGTTGGAAATATCTCTCCGAGGACTACGACGAAAAGATGAGTTTTAGATAGAAAAATCACTGGTGGTAGATTTCCCAAAAAACGTCCTTTAGGGCCTTAAAACGGCTCCGGAAGTTTAGGACCCGAAAAACTGCTAAAAATAGTAAATTGTGCTATAATTAAGGAAAATGAAAAAAAATACATGAAGCACTAGAGGGGATCCAAGTGGAATTAGCGGGTGGCCACCAATATCCACTTGGATCACAAGAGGTCTTCACAAGATGGAAGATTCATGATCTGGGAGGAATACATGTTGTCTGGAACCATAGACAAATCGGGTTCCAATGCCCCCAAGATATAATGTACTATACCATCTGTGTGATCATCAATAGATGTGGAGATGGAACGGGTAGCCACATAATTAACCTGTGGCAAGGAAGCACCTGCTTCCAAAGAAGAGCCGCTAGGGGATGATGGTTGGAGAGGAGGCACTTGGTGATCGATGAAAGACAATTGGTCAACAATCACATTCTTCCTTCATCTATAAATAAAACCACAAAGAAGAGGGATGAAACAAGAGCTCCAATGACATAAACATAGTCATGCATGTTAGTGCCTAAATCTACCTCAAGATGAGAAAGGTAGGATCTAGGGTAACATCAAACCACGTTTAACTTAGTAGCTAGCCCTACTAGGTCGGGAGAGGGCTCTCTCCTTGTCAATCTCAGCAAAATATGATCAATGAGGATTGATATGACTGATGTGAAGACTAATTTTAGGCTAGATATGTATTCAGAAGAGTTTGATTGAATTTGATGATGTTTTGTTGGCTCGAATATGAAAGGCAGATTTGGGTCTGGGGAATGAGGCTCAGTTTTGTAGAGATCTCTATGGGGCAAGGTAGGCAAATGGTTTGGTACTTAAAATTGAGTGATATGGAGAGATTTTAGACTGGTGAGGAGTTGAATACAACATGAGAGTCTCAGGGATCCTCTTCAAATAGTAGAAAACATAAATAACCAAACAAACCCTAGGTAGAGCACTGCAATTTCAATGATTTCTACCTTTATCCTTGATTCATTTAGTTCAGCTGAAAAAGAGAGAAAATGGCATACATAAATGCATGTAAAACTTGAATTACAGAAGAAGGCACTATACCAAATAATTTTTTCACAAGAATCCCACAAAAGGTTGCAAACCTTGGTCTATTCCTTTGCCAAACTGCAGAGATGAATGTACAAAGATGCTCAAAGATTTCACAAAAGTCCAACATTTTCCAATTACTGAAAAATAAATAGATATAGCCAATAAAAAACTCATTCTATATTTTAGGGTTTGAGCTCATAAGTTGGAGCTATTCCAAAAAATTCTAAACTGAGAACTAAAAAGTAGGTAGTGGAATATCTTTCCTCTAAAAACTAGGGCACTGATTCATTCACTTGCAAACTACCTTTTCATGGATGAAACTACCTATATGAGTGAAAATTTAGCATAATTACATCAAAATACATCAAGTCACATTAAATTACATCATGATTTTGACTATTAGAAAGAGAAAAGCCAAACTGTGAGAAAACTAGGCGAAAAACAGAGTTTTTTGGCCAAAATGAGCAAATTTCATCCTATGCGCCATGTTGATTTCCCTATGTGTAGTGCCTTTTCGAAGCTAATTTTGGAGGCCTTCCCATGCACCAAACTTGCTCCAAGTGGGCTTGTTGGAAAGTTATACCTGTCTACTTTCCAGAACAAGTCAAATTTTTGAATTTGGCCTCCATTTTCCCCTCAAAACCTAAGTTCACCCAACACTCTTCCTATGTGTCCAAAAAGGGGCAAAAAGGTCATTTTTGAGGTGTTTTGACCTTTTTGAAAGCTCAAAACCTGTCAAAATTTCTTGGCCATTTGTGGGCAATCATATTTTTCTATAAACAAAATCCAAAAATGCTAAGTTTTCCTCAAAAGGAGGTCCCTAGGAAAAGTGTGCGCCAGTGGCACGATGCATCAGGCAGAAAAACCTGTTTTTTAGGCCAAAAATTTCAAAATTGCAAAAAGTGTCCCAAATTTCTTGAAATTTGGGCTGTGTGTCCTTAATTAAGTGCTATGTTGGGCCAAGGAAGCCTCAACCAAGATCTGGAGTCTATTTTTTGCTTTTCTCTTCCTTGATGCTTTCTTCAACTTGGCCTTCAAAATCCTGATTCTTGCTTTGCACACCTTGTTTCTCGCCAAGTAGAGGTAGGCCATGTGCCTAAACATCTTTCTCTCTCTGTTGGCCTTCTCTAGCATCTTTTCCAAGCGCATATTTTCCCTCTCAAGCCAATATTCATGATCAGCATCAATTTCTTGTTCAAGCAGTGTCAACTTGACTTTCCTCCTCTTTGTTGCTTGCCGGTTTTCTCTTATGGTTTATAGCTCTATGAGGTCTTGTTTGTCGGTAAGTTGCTTGTTTTCTTGTTCAAGGTCTTAATCTTTTTGACCTCCTATTGACCTCAAAATCCTCTTTCCTCTTGAGGCACTGATGAAAATAGCTGAGGTCCCTCTCCATAGGTCTTAATGATGTAGTAGCTGATGAGGAATGAAGGGATGAGGTGGGGAAAAGAAGAGTATGAAAAGATTTTAAAATATAAGATGAGTGGGGTGTATGGGGATGATGAGTTCTTGAGGGAGTGGATGTTTTAAGGTTCTAGGGAATGAGGGGAATTAGAGGAGTGAATAGGGTTTTAGAATGTAGGATAAGGGTTTGATAGGGAAGTAGGAGTAGTGAAATAGTAGGATGTGGGAGTTAGGGTTTGGGAGTAGGGTTTTTAGGGTTTTTGGGATAAAGGAGTAAGATGAGTGTGAATGGGAGAGGGGTAAGGGAAATGAGACTTGGGAAATGTAGTGGAGGGGAATGTAAAAATGATGCAGGGGAATAAAAACAAGAATGACAACTTTTGAAAACCCTAGACAGTTTTTGTAGTGCAACTGAGCAACAAACTAGGGTTTGATTTTGCACCTATCAAAACACCATCTAAGATGATCAAATCACTTTCAATGTCACTTAGGAATGTTTACTTACTTTTAGAGAGGTTCTTTGCAAATTTGGAGGCTTGGAAAGGTAATGAAATGAGTTTTGAGCTTAGTTGACAAGTGCGCCATGCCAGAGTGCGCACCTTTTTGTAGACCAGTTTTGAGGGCCTTCCTAGTGTCCAAATTGGGTGTACGATATTGCGTTGGAAATTTTATTGAGTCTAGTTTCGAAACAATACATAAGGATATCAAGATTCATGCACACTGGGACTTAGCTCATCCAATGGATTACTTCTCTTCTCTTCATACCATGAATCCAAACTTTGATCTAAGCTTGGTGACGATACTCCTGTTGAAAATGACAAAGAAACCGGCTGTTGGATCAAGTTTGTATCAATACTTTTGTCAAGCTCACAGATAGGAGAAGGACTTTGACTACATACATTATCCAATACATCAGCTATTGGATCATGAAAAACTTGAAAAGACTGTTGCAACCCATTTTCTATATGTTCCAATGAGATTGCATGACTCTCTACAGGCTGCTCATTTGAAGATATACTATGCAGGTTTCCCTTTAGAAACTGAAATGATTCAAAACAAAATGGTACAGAATCATCTTGTATCATTTGATCGTATGTGCTAGCTTCCAAGTCTTCATCTACAACTTGATAATCAATGGCATTCGGGGGCTACAAATCTGGGTATGAGAAGTCTTGAACAAGGTTTTCATTGCCCTCAAGATGGTCCAAATCAAGACTTGTCGACAGTTGATTTTTGATTGCATGAATGTTGTCTCTGATGAACTGAAACGAAACAAAACAAAAAGGAAAATATCCTTCACTTACTTCAAAAAAAAATTCACTTTCCTCGCCATTTCCATAGCTGATATGTGATGGCTGAACATTGTATTCGAGCTACTAAAAGTGAACTTCTTCCTCCCACAAACTAGCTGTTGATTTGTCTGCAAGATTAGCTTCTGTTTGGAGAACATAATCATCATCATACTGATCAAACTGAGGCAAATCATTAGCATAAAAGACATCATCAAGCATACATGTCATATCAACAGATCTCTCTTCTCCAAGATGATCTATAAAATAATCATTATCAGATCTATGACAACTGGGATAAGAAAGAAAATGTTTTGGAGCAGCCATTTGTTCTTCTTAAATCAGCGAGCGATGGGCTTGAACACTATACTCATTCCTTGTAGTGATCCTTTGCATCATCTCTTCCACTATACTTGCCAAAATGTCAAGCTTTACCTCTAGAGATGTTGATTCCTCTGGATATATGCTTTTCATCTCTTCTTCCTTCAACTTTGCCCTTCGGATCAGCAAATGAGCCTTTACATCTACTGCACTGTTCTACATCTCTTCAAGTGTTGCAAGGTTCATTTCCCTTAGCTGAAACTCCATTTCCAGATCAAAGGCACCCAGGTAGTGAAAGAGAGCGGATCCAAGAGGAGGTCTTATATTAATTAGCATTGAATAATAAACTTGGTTAAGTCTGCCAGAAAATTGTTGTACTGTCTCTACTAGTTGTCGTTTCAGCTGGTTATACTCTTCCATAATTTGGAAAGGGTTCTTTCTTACCACCTACCTATCAAGGAAAACTTTGACGAACTGCTAGAAATCTGAGATGCTCGCATTAGGCAGGGTTTTGAACCAACTCTTGACTTTGCCTTGCAAAGAAAGAGCAAAAAGCCTAATACTGACATCTTCTTCATCAACTTCAAAAAGGTCAAGGAAAGACTCAAAATTCAATACATGTCTCTCAGCAGTGATGTTGTCACGTTCACAGTGAAATCTTGGTAGATATAGGTCATGATTTTTAGGGAAAGCATGGGGTATAGGAGGTAAAATAGAGGCTCGTAACAATCTGGAATTTTACAAGGTAGTGGGGTATGTACAAAAGCTGTAGAATCAGTCTTGGTCTCTTGAGGCTCATCATTTTGAAGACAATTATCACAAGCTTCAGAAAAAGGATCTTGATCAAGCTCAAAGGCATGAAAACCTTTGGTATTTACAATCTTCAAAGGGAAGGAGTCAAATGCAGGCCAAGGATATCTTCTCAAACATAGTATACTTTGTAAAGCCTTCTTGACATTCTCGGGAAAAGAGAAGAAATAATTTATAACGAAGAAAAAAATTTCTTGGATGAAATTCCAACTTGAATACCTGATCTTTCCATATTGTCCTTTCATGTTTTTGCTGGTCAAGTTCATCCACTAGTGGAGTCCTTGGATCTGATCTCGAAACTGATTTGAAGTCACCAAGTGAATTATTTCAGCCCTTCCAGTGTCTGATCGTTGTCCACCATCAACAATTAGATTTGAACTTGATACATCTTACTGGGGCAATTTGCAAGTCAGATGTTCAACTTATAAGACTAGACCAAAGATTGACTGAAGCAGCTTTTATCTACTTATGCACTTGTAAAGTAATGTGCAGTTCGAAGGCTTCCTAGCATAACTTCAGGCTCCATATGTAGTTTATAAAGCAAGAAGACTAACAAAAAAATAACATTTTCTTCCCCAGTATGGTCACCACTATGTTAGTGCCTAAATCTACCTCAGGCTAAGAAAGGTAGGATCTAGGGTAACATCAAACCACACTTAACCTGGTAGCTAGCCCTACCAGGTCGGGAGAGGGCTCTCTCCTTGTCAATCTTAAAAAAATATGATCAATGCGGCTTGAGATGACTGATGTGAAGACTGATTCAAGGCTAGGTATGTATTCAAAAGAGTTTGGTTGAATTTGATGATGTTTTGTTGGCTCGAATGTGAAAGGCAGATTTGGGTTCGGGGAATGAGGCTCAGTTTTGCAGAGATCTCTATGGGGCAAGGTAGGCAAATGTTTTTGTACTTAAAATTGAGTGAGATGGAGAGCTTTTAGACTGGTGAGGAGTTGAATACGACATGAGAGTCTCAGGGATCCTCTTCAAATAGTAGAAAATTAAATAACCAAACAAACCCTAGGTAGAGCACTGCAATTTCAATGATTTCTACCCTTATCTTTGATTCATTTAGTTCAGATGAAAAAGAGATAAAATGGCATACATAAACACATATAAAAATTTAATTACAGAAGAAGGCACTATACGAAATCAATTTGCCACAAAAATCCCACAAAAGGCTACAAACCCTGGTCTGTTCCTTTGACAAACTGCAGAGATGAATGTACAATGTTGCTCAAAGCTTTCACAAAAGTCCATAGGCAATAAACAACTCATCATAGCCTTTAGGGTTTGAGCTCATAATTTTAGGAGCTGCTCCAACAAAGTCTAAACTGAGAACTAAAAAGTAGGTTGTGGAACAGCTTGCCTCTAAAAACTAGGGAACTGATTCATTCAATTGCAAACTACCTTTTCATGGATGAATCTACCTCTATGAGTGAAAATTTAGCATAATTACATCAAAATTCATCAATTTACATTAAAATACATCATGAGTTTGACTATTAGAAAGAGACAAGTCAAAATGTAAGGAAACTGGGCAAAAAACAGAGTTTTTTGGCCAAAATGAGCAAATTTCATCCTATGTGCCGCACTGATTTCCTTATGCGTAGTGCCTTTTTGTAGCTGATTTTGGAGGCCTTACTGTGCACCAAATTTGCTCCAAGTAGGCTTTTTGGAAAGGTATTCCTATCTAATTTCCATAACAAGTGGCATTTTTGAATTTTTCCTCCATTTTCCCCTCCAAAATTATGTCCTCCCAACACTACTTCTTGTGTGTCCAAAAAGGGGCAGAAAGGTCATTTTTGAGGTGTTTTTGACCTTTTTGAAAGCTCAAAACCTGTCAAAATTTCTTGGCCATTTGTGGGCATTCATATTTTTCCATGAAAAATCCAAAAATTCCGAGTTTTCCTCAAAAGGAGGTCCCTAGCAAAAGTGCGCACTAGGTGCGCAATGCATCAAGCAGAAAAACCTATTTTTTAGGCCAAAAATTTCAAAATTGCAAAAGTGTCCCAAATTTCTTGAAATTTGGACTGAGTGTCCTTCATTAAGTGTTGTGTTGGGCCAAGGAAGCCTCAGCCAAGATCTGGAGTCTATATTGCTCTTTTCTCTTCCTTGATGCTTTCTTCAGCTTGGCCTTCAAAATCTTGATTCTTGCTTTGCACACCTTGTTTCTCACCAAGTAGTGGTAGACCATGTGCCTCAACATCTTTTTCTCTCTGTTTACCTTCTCTATCATCTTTCCAAGTGCATATTTTCCCTCTTAAGCCAAGATTCACTATCAGCATCAATTTCTTGTTCAAGCGGTGTCAACTTGAATTTCCTCCTCTTTTCTGCTTGCCAGTTTTCTCTTATGGTTTGTAGCTCTATGAGGTCTTGTTCGTCAGTAAGTTCTTGTTTTCTTGTTCAAGGTATTAGTCTCTTTGACCTCCTACTATCTTGAAGATCCTCTTTCGTCCTGAGGCATTGATGAAAATATATGAGGTCCCTCTCCATAGGTTTTAATGATGTGGTAGCTAATGAGGAATGAAGGGATGAGGTGGGGACAAGAAGAGTATCAAAAGATTTTAAAAGATAAGATGTGTGAGGTGTATGGGGATGATGAGTGCTTAAGGGAGTGGATGTTTTGAGGTTTTAGGGAATGAGGGGAATGATGGGAGTGAATAGGGTTTTAGAATGTATGATAAGGATTTGATAGGGAAGTAGTAGTGAAAGAGTAGGATGTGGGAGTAGGGTTTTTAGGGTTTTTGGGATAAAGGAGTAGGATGAGTGTGAATGGAAGAGGGGTAAGGGAAATGATACTTGGGAAATATAGTGGAGGGGAATGTAAAAATGATGCAGGGGAATAACAGCAAAAATGACAACTTTTAAAAACCCTAGACAGTTTTTGTAGTGCAACTGTGTAGAAAACTAGGGTTTGATTTTGCACCTATCAAAGCACCATCTAAGATGATAAAATCTCTTGCAATGTCACTTAGAATTTTTTCTTACTTGTAGAGAGTTTGTTTTCAAATTTGGAGGCTTGGAAAGGTAATGAAATGAGTTTTGATCTTAGTTGGCAACTGCGCCGCGCCAGTGCGCCGCGCCTTTTTGCATACCCGTTTTGAGCACCTTCCCGGTGTCTAAATTGGGTGTAGGATAGCACGTTAGAAAGTGTATTGAGTTTAATTTCCAACCCAACTTGAACATTTCAATTTGGATTTCATCTGCCTTGCCAAAAGTCAAATCTCCCGAGACTGGTCAAAATGTGCAAAATGATGCTGCCTAAAGGCAAAGTGTTGTTGTAGTCAACCTTTGAAGGTCTTCCTCAACTCAAAATTGAGCTCATGATAGATCATTGGAAAGAGCTTTATGTCTAGTTATCATTTGACTCATCAAGAAATTCATTAGGCCAACCAATCTATGAGAAATATTTATTTTTCCAAGGTCACTTCAGAGTTGCATTAATTCTCCTCAGGCAACTGTATTTTTGACATTTCTCTAAAACCATGACACCTGTGTAAAAAGTGAAGGAGGTTTTTCTTCCACGGCCTATTGTGAAAAAAAACCTCTCTTAGTGTTCTTAAATTCATCTTTTCTGGCTCAGAAACATCATTGAAGTAAAACCTATCCCGATGTGTGGAACATGGGATTTGTCAAAATGAAGTGAAATGAAGGGGATAAGGAGCTTCTAAATTATTGAGATAATTTTGGCAAGTAGGGAGGGATGTTAAGAAGTAGGGGAAAGTGTAATTTCAAATATTGAGTGAGGGGAAGGGGTCCAAAAGGTAAAAACATAGGCCTAGCCTAGAAAATTGTCAAGTTGTAGCAAGAAACTAGGATTTGTGCGAAAATAAGGAATTTGAGGGATATCAGTGACGGGAAGTGTTTAATAAGGTACATTAAGGATAGGGGAAGGTGTATGAACATCAGGATACAAGTTTTGCTGATGATTTGATCATCGAAAAGAAATTACCCTCAAAACCCTAGGAGAGGGAAATGAACCTTACCTAGGCGCAACTGAAGCATGAATAAGGTGTAAAATGACCCTTTGGAAAATGACATGATGATGAAAACCCTCTAAATGATGGTACACTCAGCTGAATAGTGACATGGACTGACATTTGGACAACTTTGAAAGGAGTATATACCTAATACCTAGTGACCAAATTTTACTTGAAGACTCACTGAAATGACAAAATTTGACCTTGACACCTTAAAATCACTTTGTAAGAGCATGTTTGATCACTAGAGGAAGGCTGCAAAGACCGACACTAACAACGCCCAAGGAGAAGATCAAAATCTAATAGACCTTGGACTACCATCACATCTACATAGACGATCTTCACTCCCAAAGTAATAGGGAACTTCAAAAGTTTCCCTAAAGGTTGATTGATTCCTCTGTTGAAAGCCATCAGATTCTGTGTGACAAGCACAAGCTATGGGGAACCCAGATCTTGAGAAGTAGTACAAGACATGATTCTAGTAGATTCTCCTTCATCTACTATAGTGTCAGGTACGACCATATTATAGGCAGGTAGTGTAATCTGGAAAGGCACATGAGATGGGAGGTGGAAAGTAGTCAATGGACCCTAATCGAAGGAGAAAACATAACTACTTGGTAGGGGTATGATATGATTGCCCCCATGTTGTATGTTATGGATCTAATATAAAAATATAAGACAATACAAATAAACCCCAGAAATAATAAGACAGAAATAGATAGAAATGATTCTTTATTGATATCAAAACCCTTAAGGTAGGGCAACACCATATATTCAGTCGTTAAGGAGGGAGAACACTCCACAAGCCATATGCCTGTTCATACAATATTCCTTGGCACCTCTCAATGTAGAGTCTCTAACCTCTACATAGGTCTCATACATACAATACCATGGATCATTACCATAGTTCCCTCAATACCATCTATCTAATACCATGGGCCCATTACATTATTACTAACTACTTGTGGTCCCTTACATGATACAGGTTAACCATCTTATTTATTACTATGGCCCATCCCATTATTCCCTTGGGTACCTCCCTTTGTATCCCATATTATCCCCCTAGGTATATAACATTCCACCCCCCTTAACATTTTTCGTCCTCGAAACATGAGAAGAACACAAATAATAAGATCTACTCAAAAGAGTAGTCCACTAGTACCATGCACGTGCATCTAGCCATCCAAGAGAAAGGTGAACCCTCGATCTCGCCGGTGCCTCACTTGCTTGAGATGGAAGTTGACCTTAGCAGCTCTTCTGTGTTGGTGTGTAGTAGGTGGATCTTTGCTCCTCTCTATTTGTTATTCGAGGGTTGTTGTCCTTGTGGCTAATTGGTTTCCATCTTGTTGGTTGTTTTCTTGCAGGGTGATGTGGGTGATGATATGTTGAATTTTTAACCCACGGTGTCTTTTTCTTTAATTCACCCCTTACTAGAGCCTGACTTTTATCTGGTGCATGTTGTGATACCTACTATGGTGTCTTATCTTCCAATATTACTCCAACCACTGAGCCCTCATCTGATGTGTCAACACCTGTAACCTTTTCTGCTTCAGCCTCTGTTTGTGTTTGACTGTTGACCATCAATTGCTCATCATCTGATGTGTAAGTTTCCTTAGAACTTTGTGCTTCTTCCTCCATAGTCTCTGCTTGGGTCTTAATGGAAATATCCTGCAACGTAATTTTCTTCTTTTTATACCAGAGCTTCAGGGATTTCTTCTGCACATTAATATTGATAGTACCCACGGATTCCATTCAAGGATATCCCAAAACAACATCCACGTTATCCATATCTAAAGTATAAAAATCACCATGCAACATATACTTATCCATAGAAAGCTTTGAATCCTTATAAACTTGAACATCCTCATCATCAACTTGTGTGTTATCAATGTGTTTTGCTGGCACTTGCAATTTTTTTGCCAAGTTGACATTTATGAGATTTTGCTTGCAAGTCGAATTTATAGACACAATGATTTTCTCCTTCTGAATCAATCCATGAACCTACAATAAGGAAACACAAATAGAAAATAACCCCTTACGTGTCTCATTCTTTTTTCTAGCACGAGACCATTTGTCCATAAGGAGTTTTTCCAATTCTTATTTCGAAAATTTGGACAATTGTTTGATGCCAAGTGAGTTCCACCATTTGGTAACCTCATCTTTGAAACTAATTAGTACTATAGCCCTCCAAAATTCCCCATATTTGAACTTTAGTCTCTATATGAATTCTTCAATAGTAGGGCTATCATCTTTCCCTGTAAAATTAAGATTCGCCATGAAAAGTATTTTGAAAAAATTTCACTTACCTAGCGAAAATTTAAAGTGGCCCAGTTTAGTCAATATTGCTCAGAATCTTTATTATGACCTATTTTCAGAAATGGAATGACCATTCTACATCTTCCCATGTGATAGAAATCTCAATCTAGGCATTGGAATTTCAAATCCGCATTGCACTCTCCCACCGTCACCAAAAATTCTGAAAAAAAAAAAAAAAAAAAAAAAAAAAAAAAAAAAAAAGAGAAGAAGAAGAAAAGAAAAAGAAAAAAAAAAAAGAAAAAAAAGAAAAAAAAGAAAAAAAAGTTGATTTTAAATCAGCGATATCTCCCTCATCCGGACTCCGATTCGACTAAATTTTTTTTTAAATTGGGTACTTTTCACAAATAATCCAGATATGCAATTATATTTTGTAGACTTTTTCCCAAAACATACATATCTACACCGCAAACTCGCTGCCCCGAAAAAATGTCTGTAACACCACTGATTTTTAGACCATCGATATCTCCTTCATCCGGACTCTGATTCAGCCAATTTTTTTTTTTGAAATCAGGTATTTTTTCACAAAGAATCTAGATCTATAATTAGATTTGTATATTTTTCCCCAAAACATACAAATCTGTGCCACAAAATCGCTGCCCGAAAAAATGTTTGCAACACTACTAATTTTTAGATCAACGATATCTCCTTTATCCAGACTCTGATTCAGCCGATTTTTTTTTTTTTTTTTAATCGGGTATTTTTCACAAAGAATCCAAATCTGCAATTATATTTTTCATATTTTTCCCCAAAACATACAGATTTGATCTGGAAACTCGCCACCCCAAAAAGTTCCTACAAAAAATT
>APFE030425649.1:8588-28624 GCA_000404065.3 Pinus taeda
GGATGGCTGAGACCATACCACGTACATCATGTATTTGAGCTATCAATTGTATCTCTCAATGCAGATTCTCGGCGGCAGCTATATGTGTTATTGTAAAGCATTTCACCCCTCTCTCTCTCTCGGGCCTCATGCTTTAGGGGGCATCTTTTACACAGTAATTTGTCACCATTGGTCACCGTCCCTGTTTCCCCTGTTTTCGTACATTGGAGGATACATTCTGGGACCTATGAGCAGTGACATAGCCTAAAAACACTTGCATTATGTTCCCCTGAGTATGTACTTCATGTTCCCTGAAGACACCTTCTG
This sequence comes from Pinus taeda, assembly GCA_000404065.3. Classification (NCBI taxonomy): domain Eukaryota; kingdom Viridiplantae; phylum Streptophyta; class Pinopsida; order Pinales; family Pinaceae; genus Pinus; species Pinus taeda. The sequence goes on from APFE030425649.1 coordinate 8,895, forward strand.
CAAATTATCCCTGAAAAGTGCCTTTTTTCCATTGGCGCAGGTACACAAAGTCTTATCCGCAACAATAACTGAGATCCTCATAAAGGGGCGCGCCCATTGGCGCTCTGTGCTAGAGCAACACTCGCGCCAACTAAGTTTGGTAATGATTTTTGGCAAACGCGCACCCATATGTTTTTTCCTTTCAGATCATGAAGTCTTTTGAGGGAAAAATACATTTGATAGAGGTCGAGAGTCATCATCTATCCTTGACATCTATCCTCAGTAGCTTTTCAGAGATAATGTCGATCCATAATGGGTGTCCTGGTGCATTGAATCTTCCTCCCTTCTCCATTTATAAAAGTTTGTCCTCATGCATTAGACAAGCTAGTTCTGGGAGTTCTGGAGTAGTGCTAGTTCAGGAGTTCAAGGGAGTGCTAGTTCAGGAGTTCAAGGGAGTGCTAGTTCTGGGAGTTCTGGGAGTTCTAGGAGTTCTGGAGTAATGTTAGTTGTGATTATGCTTGTCTGGAGTGATAGTAAGAGTCTTGAAGCATAGGGAGGTTATGCTGCCGGAATCTTGAGAGAGAGAAGGTCTATTGCAAGGCATACATAGCTGCTTGCCCAACCAGAGAATAGGTTCAACATCAGAACCTTGGTTGTATCTTTCTCTGCCTATTATTGATTAATAAAAGATAGATGACTACTGTTATGGTTCCATTCTCATTTGTCTTATGATGGTTAATGTGAATTACATCCTTGCTGACTGATGTATAGTTTCTTTTACTAGATTTCACACTTGTGTTTGTTCTCTCTTTGCATGTGCAGGTGTCCATCCGCGAGGATAGTGGAGGATCGTGACCGACCAGAGCGAAGGAGTGAGAGCGGTATTTCTTCATCAAACAAATAGCATTGGAATCCAAGTAGGTGTCCATTACCCACTTTGTAATTGCAATTAGGAACTTGCAGAGTAGCATTGATTGATTGTTGCTAGACCCGTTCTGTGCTAGTGGGATCGCCTCTGTCTGCAGAGGGGATTTACCTGTTCAACAGGAACCTAAAGGTTTGCTACCCAAAAATGAAATAGTACATGATATTATTTTGCAGCAAGCTGTTCCATTTCCTAACATTGGAATGCACAGGTTGCCTGCTTTAGAGAATGTTGAAATCAAGAAGCTGGTGCAGGAGTTGCTCAAGAAGGGATTCATCAGGCCTAGCACATCACCATGTGGGTCACCAATCATTTTGGTGAGAAAGAAAGATGCCTCATGGAGAATGTTCATTGACTACCGAGCACTGAATAAGATAACAATAAAAAATCGTTACCCCTTCCTCGCATAGATGATCTTTTAGATCAATTGAAGGAAGATTTTTATTTCACCAAGCTAGATTTGCACAATGGACACCATCAGGTCAAAGTTGGAGAGCAAGATGCATGGAAGACTACTTTCAAAACAAAGCAGGGATTGTATGAGTGGCTGGTTATGCCTTTTGGCTTGACCAATGCACTTGCTACTTTCATGAGATTAATGAATGATGTACTCAAGCATTTTCTTGATGATTTTGTTATTGTGTATCTGGATGACATTCTAATTTTTAGTAAAACGTGGGAAGAACACTTAAATCATGTTAAGCAGACATTAGATGTTTTGAAAAGAGAAAAACTTTATGTTAAACTCTCAAAACATGAATTTGGAAAAACATCTCTAAATTATTTGGGTGGTGAATTGAAAATAGAACCCTCTAAAGTGGCTGTCATTGTAAACTGACCTAAACCCAAGTCTGCTACAGAAGTGAGAAGGTTCTTAGGAGTAGCACAATATTGGAGGAAGTTCATTGCTAAATTTTCCTCAATTGCAGCTCCCTTACATGCTTTGACAAGATTGAACAAGGTGTTTCAGTGGGGAGGAAAACATGAGAAAGCCTTTAATAATTTGAAATAAAAGATTAGTACAACACCCGTATTAGTATGACCTGATCTACAAAGACTGTTTGAGATTCAAACAGATGCCAGTGACTATTCCATGGGAGCAGTGTTCACACAGCATGGTAAACCCATATGTTATCATTCTGAGACTTTTAATTGTAGGTTTTAACCCTGTACAGAAATTACCTGCATACGAATTCTAGAACACAGAAAATAAATAATGCGAGAGTAAAACACATAAAACACATATACATAGAGATTTTCGCCTGGATCCCAAAACCGGAACTACCAACTTGATTTTCCGTTATGTTCCTTTCAATGTTATAATACATATTTATACATGTTGAAGTATCTAATACCATGGATCGAAAAGCATTGCGTCCAATACCATGGACCAAAAATCATCACATCCAAAAAACATGTCCGAAAATCATGCACAAAACCATAGGTGGGTCTTCCCAACCTAACATAGGGTCCAAAACTAAAATTTTCCAGGTGCCCCTCAAACCCCCTGTTAACTACATGGAAAGAATATAACACAACCCAACATTATTCTTGCAGTAGTTAACTATCCTACATATGAAAAATAACTGTATGCATTAGTTCAGATGCGAAAAGGTGAAAACATTACTTAATGGGCAAAGGGACAGTAATACATATTGATCGTCAACCACTTCAATATCTACACTCCCAAAATAAGTTGCAGCAATCAAGACACTATAGATGGATGGTTTTTCTACAACAATTTGATTTAGTCATCAGATATAAAAAGGGCATACATAACAAAGTTGTAGACATATTATCTAGATCCATTATAAATCCATCTACTATACTTAAGCATCATTCTGTACTACATGAAAGCTACATTGAACAATATGCTCAAGATATAGACTTTAAAGATGTATATGCAACTTTGAGTTGAGGCAAAGTAGTAGAAGAATTGGATTATCATTTGAAGGACCGACCCTTATATCATTGTGGGAAACTCTGCATTCCAGAAACTAAGAGAGTAAAGATAATTAGAGAGACACACACTTCTCTGATATCAGGTCACTTTGGGATAAGTAAAATAGTTGCACAGCTACAAATATTTTGTTATTGGCAAAAAATGAATGAGACAGTTTCTAGATATCTAAGATGGTGTACTATGTGTTTTAAGAGCAAGCCCAGCAATAGAAAATGAGGCTTGTACACTCCATTACCACTTCCTTCTCACCCTTGGGAAAGTGTTTCCACGGATTTTGTTGGAGCACTGCCTAAGTCTAGAAAAGGTCATGATTATCTATGCGTGGTTGTGGATAGGTTCAGTAAAATGTTTATTTTGATACCTTGTAATAAACTGATTACAGTGAAACAAAATGCAAAACTATTCTTTGAACGTGTATGGGTTCATTTTGGATTACCCACTTCTATTATATCTTATTGAGATACATTATTTGTGGGGAAGTTTTGGTCAAGTCTGTCAGAGCTGACAGACACCCAACTAAAGAAAATCACAAATTTTCATCGACAAACTGATGGTCAGATAGAAGTAGTTTTTAGGACAGTGATCCAGTTACTCAGAGGATATTGTAGAAAACATCCTAAGCTTTGGGATGAACATTTGTGTTATGTGCAACATGGTTACAACAGAGAAAAACACTCTTCTACAGAGAGATCTCCTTTTGAAACCTATTTTGGTTTCATACCAAGGTCTCCTTTGGATTTTTTCTTTGGTAAAGATACCACGGTTGATGGACACAGTGATGTGGACAAGGCAACTACGTTCATTGAATATATCTAGGAGATCCGCTAGGTAGTACAGGAATAGCTGGAAAAGAGCCAAGCCAAATACAAGGCAAGGCATGAAAAGCATCGGATGGAGCATAGTTTTCAAGTTGGAGACTAGGTCTAGCTGTATATTAGCAAGGACAGGATGCAAAGTGAAGGTAAAAAGCTAAAGCCTATCAGGTATGTAGCCTTCAAAATACTTGAGAAGATTGGTGAAAATGATTTTCACCTTGATCTACCAGCTTACATGCACATCTACTTAGTCGTAAACGCAGATTGCTTGAGATTGTTTGAACCTTCTCTAATTGAGGATCCTGAAGAGTAAAGTCAATTGCCTTCTATTAATGACCTGCTACCTGAATATCTAAATGAATTGCAGAAAGGCACAGTCTTGGACAGGAAGGTGAGGACGACACGCAGAGGATATGTTGAGTACCTCAGAATTGGACTCAAAGGTTCAAAGCTAACCAGTGCAATTGAGATTAGGCAAGTGAGACAATAGTACCCTCACTTAGTCGATGCTTGAAAGAAAACCAACTTTTGGTGGTCCAAAATATTTTCAGTGGGAAGGTCGTGATCCGAATTCGATCCATAAAGAATGTTTAAATAGAGCCATGGTTGTACCAGGTCAGGACAGACTTTAAAGGATTTAAAAAACCGATCAAGAACACCTTTAAACCAGTGGCAATGGCAGCTAGCGTCAAGAGATGACGACCTTGGTCAAAGTGCACTGATCGAGGCCCATGGAGACTGCGCGGAGGTTAAATTAGCCCCGGGGAGGCCTGGATTGGGAAACAAAGGCATTTTTTGATGCGTGATTAGCGCTTACAAAAAACCTAAAAATGGAGAATCCCCGAGTGCTCGGTCGCGTCGGAGCTAAGAAAACCGTGGACAAAAGGTTAAAGGACAAGGCAGGAGCCACAGTTCAAAAATCGGTGGTATTGATTGGGGGCACCCTCAAACGGTAAGCAGAATTGGAAAAAATGGAGAGATCCCACTCAGTGGTCTACATGTGGCAAATGGAGGAGAGAGAAAACCACCACTAATGATGTGCTAATGTTTGAGCAAGTCAACCACGCAAAATGTACATATGGCGTTGGACCTGGAAGCCCTGGATCTGACAGCTGAGATTGCACCCGATGGGGAAGACAGAATTGATGGGGGATTAAGCCTTGATATGAAAGAAATTAAAGTCTGGATTGACCACCATGGTGGCAAAAGACTCATTCCACGATGTAACTGAAGAATTGAATCGATGACACAGGCTGGCGTAGTTCACAGGAGGACAAGTGGCCACTCCCTGTGAGCTTAAGGATGACATTGGGAACAAGGAACTCCAAGAGCAGCTACAAGCGGGAAAATCAACGGAAGTAGTAGAGGAACCAAGCTACCATGATCCCGAATGGCTTTAAAGCCATTAACATAGAACAAAAAAGATAGAGGATGGAAGAGCCGGCAAACTAGAGAGGAACATCGAAGAGAGAAGATAGAGAAGAGAAAGAATCAGTGAAACAAAAAGCAAAAGGAAGACATAGGGCCGAGCTAACCAAAGGCAGTGTCAAGCGCCAGAGAGCTTGAGTGGTTCAAGCCATCCCTGAGAGGATTTGTTAGACTGGAGAGGTCAAAGAGCTGGTAAGGAAGAGATTATGTGTACTCCAGTGGCTTGGGGTATCCAAGAACCACCCTGCCAAGCTAATCTATTTCAAGAGAGTCATATTGAGCTCCTTCATTGTAATTCTCTACTTCAAGACACAATAAAAAGAAGGCCACCACTGAGAGTTGGACCAGAGATGTAGCCCTGGAGGATAGGGTGAACTCCTTATTAATTTCTTGTGTTCTTGTCTTTGCTTACTGTATTTCTTTGTTGTTTTCTATTTCAAGTGTCTATGTATTTGCAATCTAATCGATCCGTTGCTTAAATAACATAGACACACACACCAACACATGAGTCTATAATACCTTAATTTAATAAATTTTTAACTGAGATCGCACAGAGAGTGATTATCAGATCATGTATTGACTAGCCTAGAAGAGCAGATTGGATGAGTCCATGTACATGCAGCAAAAGTGAATTGTAGTAGTGTTAGGTGGTATCCCTCTTGGAGTCTCTATGTTTTTTCCTTTGAAGGACTAATGGGCAACTAGAGAGAAATATGAAAGTGAAGGATCGACAAGACAAGATATGACATACAAGTTGCAGTGAAGATTGTCATTGTATATTGTATACCATAGGTTGTTGTATTATTCAGATTGATTTAATATAATGAAGATTGGGTTGTACATTACTGTACATTTTTTTTAAGCTTATGTATAGTTGTGCATATGTGATTTACTGCTTTGTATTTTCTGCAGAGAAAAGTAGTTCTTATTGAGATTCTTGGTTTGGTAGCATCAAAGATTCGAAGATTGTAACATAGACCCAAGATCATGGACATTCATCATGGTATCAGAGTGTCTGAGCTACTTTGGAAGTTAGTGAATCAGCATTGTGCAGAACGAAGTACAACTTAAGAGGGATTTGGCCACATGTAAGTGACAATGTTGAAGTTACATGCTAGTATCTGGTATGAGGAAAGGTTGGAGGGGTTTTCCAACTATAGTCCATTGAAGGAAAGGATCAAGTGGGTCTTACATGTCAACAGGATGTGTGTGTTCACCAAGAAATCCATAAAAAACTCAACTGACCCAAAGGAGCTAGAAGTGTGCAAATATTTGGATATGATGGCGAGATTGATCATCCTTGATGGTGTGAAGTATTCCCTAATACCTCATTTATCCGGGAATAACATTGAACCTGAGATGTAGATGGCTCTTTAGAATTTCTTCCAGAATAAGAATGAGAAACAAGTATTGGTATTGTAGTATAAGTTGAAGTACACCAAGACCATACAAGGTGAAGGAGAGACTTTGTATCTGACAAGACTATATCAAGTCAAAGATGAGGTTGTTGTCGTGGGTGTGACTATTCTATATTCAGATAAGGTGATGCTTTCTTTGAAAGGGTTCACCAAGGAATGGAATCTATTCATCAAAGGGATTGTTTCCAGAGAGGTCTTTCTAGACTTGAATAGGCTATGGGAAAACTTCATTCAGGAAGAGTTGTGAGGCGAGGATCTTAATCTCTAGAAGAGGGCTTCGGAGGATGTCATGGAACTTGCAACATTAATGAAAGGTAAGGAAAGGAAGGACTTTAGTAAAGTCAAGCATTTGAACTATGGTGAGATGGGTAATATTTCATCAAGATGTCTGATGAATAAGAAGGGAGATGATGAGAAGAAGAAAGGAAAGCAGGTCGCTAATGTTGCCACTTTGAGACAGATGCTCTCACGAAGAGATTGGAGGAGGAATTTACTATGATCTCTTATTTCTTTCAGGGTACTATCAATGAAGATGGATGGAATGTGGATAGTGGTGTGCTGAAGCATATGATAGGATCACGAGAGAATTTTAAGACTCTAGTTGAATGCGAATCGGAGTTGCACATGGTGTTGGGCGATAAGAGTTAGAAGATCCAAGGATTATGACATATGCCATCCAAAATCAAGACAGGATGAGTGATACAGGTCCAACATGTATTATTTGTACTAGGACTCAGATATAGCATGATTTATGTATCGATGATCGAGAAGCAGAGGTTTGAGTCTTGTTCCAAGATGGGAAGGTAAGACTTAGACCTAGAGGCTCTAGCTCTGATGGGATTGTGCTTGGTGTTACAATGCATGGTCTATATAGCTTGACTAGAAAGCCTATGGGGTCATGGGAGTAAGTAGGTGGAGCAAGTAGAGTAGGTATAGGTTCCAGAGAAGTAGGTGCATGCTTCAAAGGGGTAGGTACATGTTAACGAAAATAAGGTCTAAGTTCTAGAGACTCAAAGGGAGTTGAGTTCTAGAGAGATCTTACAAATTCATAAGGATAATTTACAACGCAAGAAGAGTGCATGGTCAGTGGGAGGCAAGGGTGCTTCAACATCTGGCAAGAAATAATCATCAAGGGATTGGAAAGTGACACATGAGGAGAAGAAGAAGAAGAACGAAGATGCTTCTAGTTGTAGCGACACTTCCAAGAGAGGCGTGGTTCATGTTTTAGGGATTGTTGTAGTGGTGAGTGCCAAGAGTTGGGTGAGTGTTGCGATTAGTGATCATGATCATGAGTTACTTCCTAGTCTTGGAAGTACCTCCCTTGCCAAGATAGAGTGTTCATTTTTGAGTGGCTTGGGAGGTACTCCAAGCTCTACGATTTAGGGTTTGGAGGGCAAAGCACCACAAGAGTCACTTGTGGGCTTGGAACCAAAGCTTGGGGTTGTTCGCCCATCATAATTTGTGAAAACATCATGGGCACATTTCCACATGTTATGGATGACGACGATAGCTTTCATCGAGGCAAATCCAATGCAATGAAGATCACCCAATTCCAAGTTGTATAAATAGAGATATGAATTTTTGAAGTTATGGAGTGGGTTTGCACAATATGAGTTAAAGCCAGCTTGAGATAAATACGCCTCTTAACAGTTGGACAACTCCATAGAGGATTTTTTGAGTTACCCTTCTATTGTGTATATATAGAATGTGATGAAGGGCATTTATACCATCAATTTATGAAACACATCACAAGATAGAAGCTTGTTGGAGCACAAATCCCTATTTTGGCTACTGTAAGAGAAGGGAAATATGCCTGAGGAAAAAGGTTGTTTTGAGGCCTATTTCAGGTGGTTGGCTTGTTGTTTAGATGGTCGTGGAGTTGTGATAGAGGGTTGAGGCAAGTTAGGGCTGTTTTGAGGCAAAATTGAGGTGGGAAGACCATTATCTAGGCTGGTGTAGGCTTAAATAACCTTGTTGTGACATGCCACAACAGATTAGAGAGAGGCCAGGGACTTTGTGAGGGATAGAAAAACACAACATCTAAGCAAGGGGTCTAATGCCATCAAGGAAGTGAAGCTACATCACCTTGGAGCAAGTATAGGTGGAGAATAAGGTTGGAAAAGGTATTTTGGTGTGCCCTAACGAGGGCTACTTTGCAGCAATTAGAACATACATCAAAATAGTGAGCTAAGGTATGTTTGGTAAAACATTCTTATAGGTGTTGAATCCATAATTCAGATCAGTTTTGGATCGGTTTCTACTGCAGCTCGTGGGAGAAAAGTTCAAGGCTTGATTTGATGAACATGAGCCTTCATAGGAGCGGATCTTGTACTGATTGGATTATGTGCCATTTATTTTGTTGAGGGCAGTGTGTTGGCTACCAAAAGTAGCCCTGGAAAAGCAAACTTGAAGTAATGAAGACAAATGAAGTTTGGGTGAAGTTTGGTGCCTAATGTGCAATGCTTTGATGGTCAAAAGTGACTGCTACATTGGCAGATTGAAGCTCAGGTATTGGACAACCTAGAAGAGAAGATTGGATCAGCCAATGTACATACAACAGAACTGACTTGTAGCAGTGTTAGGTGGCATCCCTCCTAGAGTATCTACCTGTTGTACATTTATGGAATAAGGGGCAACTAGAGGGCAGTACGAAAGCGAAGTACTGGTAGGAAAATATATCACATAGAAGTTATAGCGAAGATTGTCATTGTGTCTTTTATAGCATATAGTGTTGTATTATTCAAATTAGTTTAATATAATGAACATTGGGTTGTACATTATTATACAATTTTGTTACAAATTGTGTATAATTGTGAATATGTGATTTATTTCTTTATATTTTCCAGTTGTGGAAAGTAGTTCTTGTTGAGATTCCTTTTTTGGTAGCTTCAGAGATTGTATGATTCTAATCTAGAACCAATATTGTGGAAATTCAAAATTTGATGCTCTCTAGAGAATGTTGATGGAACCTATATCTAAACTTCCTGAATGAAAATATATTGAAAGAAAATTTGATGCAAAAATTTATTGCAATTTATTCAATAATACTTGTGGACATCATTAACTTACGTGATATTCTAGGTGAAACTGATGGAGGAGTTGGTGTTGGACATTGGATAAACCAACTCTTCTCGTGTGTTTCATGACATGGATGAATCTCCTCTCATGGATCCTTATCTCTGGTGATGCGATCGTTGACTAACACGGGTGGGTTTTGTTATGACGACAATTGTGATTCCCAACAAGTGGTATCAGAGTGTAGGTCATGAGTTTATACACACCTGACTCATTTTCGGGGGGAGATTAATAGACAATGGATAAACCAATGCCCCCAACATGTTTCATGACATGGACTAACCACCTCTCGTCGATCCTTATCTATGTCGATGTGATTGTTGACTAACAATTATTGGTTTTTGTTTAACTACAATCATGATTCCCAATAGTGGGAGCATGTTCTAAAATTGTGCAAGATGTGAAGAAAAAAGCAATTCCTAGATGCAAGAAAAGGTAGTCCAAGAAGCAAGAAAAAATAAACAGAAGACACTCATCAAAACAACATCTTTCCCATCACTCATTGCATCTACAACATCTTCTATCCCATGTGGATTTCAAGGAGAACCTAGCTTAATGGATGTTGATCCAACCCAACAAACATTGAACAATGCTTGGAAGCCACTAGAGCAAAAAAAGGCAGTTGATGGAGTTTGTGATTTTTTCATTTACTGTAATATCCCTTTTAACATTATGAAAATCTCATTGTTTCATGATATGTTAAAAGTTTTGGCCATTTTGTTCCCTCATATGTTCTTACAAGCTATGAAAGTCTTAGGACTAAAGGAATTAAGAGGAAAAAAATACAATAGAAGAAAGTGTTAAACCAATAAGGGATTCATGAGTCATTTCTGGATGCACACTAGTAAGTAATAGTTGGATTGGTCACCAGTCTAGACCTATTCTGAATATGCTTCTTGCTTATCCCCGTGGAGTCAGGATTCACTTTCCTGCCATTGATTATATGAACAACATAAAGAATACTGAATATTTATTTGAGATATTGAGGGACACTATCTTATCCATAGGAGAGGACAATGTAGCACGAGTTGTCATGGATAATTCATTCAACTATGTTCGTTTTGGTGAGTTTTTCATGGGGCATTTCTTTAAGTTGTTACAAACACCTTGTGCGACACATTGTATTAATATATCCCTTCATGAAATTAGTAAAATAGGTTGGGTGTAGGTGAATGTATCTCAAGAAAGACAAATGGTCAAATTCATTCTTAACCGCCAATTGAGTTTGACTATATTTAGAAAATACAAAACCAAAAATATACTGAGACCTGACGGGACTAAGTTTTCCACCGATTTGATTTCACTATAAAGGGTGGTAGAGAAAAAATATGCATTAATATCATTTGTATGTAATGAAGAGTTGATGAAATCTCCCTTATAAAGGTCAAAAGGAGGTAACTAGAAGAAAAAGAATCTTCCATGAAATATTTTGGTCATGTGGAGAAAAATAATCTTTATTTCTTAGCCAATTGTATGAATCTTGAGGATGGTTGATTATAATGTTGGATGCATGGGTTTTCTATATGAGGGCATGGATAGAGTAAGAGAACACAGATCATTGATATGCAATAATGATAGTTCAATATATAAAACAATATAGGACATTGTAGAAAAAAAATGGTGTATGTTGCATAAGCTATACCATGTTGAATGGATTTTCCTAAAACGTAATTACTTTGATGTTCCTAAGCATAGAGATATCATGGAGGGATCATATAATTGTATTGAGAGAATGTATATTGATCCTAGCTATAATATCAACTACAAATACAATCAATATGATATGGTTAAGGCACTGACCATGATTCACTACGACTAGGGAGATACAAGATATGTGCCATCCAATGGTCACCTCTGCTCATTGGTGGTTTCTCCATTAAGATTAATCACCTCAGCTGCATACACCTTTAATCAAGTTGTTGAGCCAAGTATGTAAGGAATCATAATTATTTATAGTTTTTATGTACATTTGCAAATTCTTACATGTAAATTATTATACTAATATAATATTATTTTCATGAGAAAAAATAAGTCACTAGTCATCAACATGTGAGAGAGTTAGAGCAGTCATCATTTCATCCATAGTAAGAAAAGAAACCATTTAGGAGCTAGAAAAATGGTAAATATAGCTAACATTCATTGCAATTCTCACTTGTAGCTGAAATATTTGGAGGAGAAGACATCCACTTCAAAGATAGTATGAGAGGTTACCCATAATTTTAGTGCATCTAGTTCAACTTAGAAAGCATCAATTTAAGGATCATTTTCTACATCTACACATCACATCATTGAGAATGTTTTCCTTAGATATACACCATAGGAGAGTGCTAATAGTGGCAATGCATCTCTCATGACTTAATACACTGATGTTGATGATGACAATGGAGATAACATGATGTACACACCTTGAGATAGTTTTGGCCCTTTATTTATGTTCATGATTAGAACATTTTGATTTATATTAACAATTTTGTATATGCACTTAACTCTCAGACTTTGTTTAAACATTTTGACATTTTATAATTTAATTATTCTTATTTGACATGTTGTTTTCTAAGGCTTTAAAGTGTTTCCTTTATATGTAAGATTTCTTAACTGTAATGCAAAATGATCATGAAGTAAAATATCTACATTCATAATTCAATCATAAAGAGGATATCATTGTTGCTGGTATTCAAGAAGAATCTCTATGATTTTTTAGCTATATGACAAAAGAACCTCCAAGGATGGTCTCAAGGTTTGTAGATTACATTTACATTTTCCAAATTTACACGACTTGTTTAGAAATTCAAACATATATCTCAATCTTAACATTTGAGTACAACTTTTTATTTTGTGACTCGTATTATTAGATGTTACTTTTACATGTCTTGCATTAATACTAATAAGTTGGATGCATTTTGTTATTCATTATTTCTAAAATATTTAAATTAATAAGTTGGATGCATTTTGTTATTCATTATTTCTAAAATGTTTTAAATATGAGGGGTCTATAATATCTTAGATGCAAGAGATTAATGTTGGAGATAAGTAAAGAGAAATATGTGAGAAAAATATTTAATAATTGTCCATATAATTTTTAATTTTTTTTAAAAATATATGTTAAAGTACTCATAAAATATATTCTTGAATTTTTTTTATTGGAATTTTTTCCTAATTGATAACTACCATTCATTATATTCAATTAGATTAAAATGTGATATGATTAGTCCTGGTAGATATTCATTTCATTCAACCATGTTAATAAAATATATTTTTAATTTGTCAAGCGTCAAGATTGGTTATTCATGGCAGTCTGCGAAATTCATATGAATAAAGATCTAAAATTCAAGGACTATTAAGAGCTCCCAAACTGAGGTTGCACAGAATATACTGTGAGATCTATTTTCATTGTTGCAGCTTCTGATATAATGTAAAAGATAAAATTGGATCAATACTATCCTAAATAGTGTTGTGAATAATGCTTAATTAGTTATGTAAAATGCTGTCAAAGTAGCCAGCAGATTTTGTGTTCACTGCAAAATTAAAGCACCAGATTGTTAGGGTGGCCACTACTGGAAAGTGCTGTAAATTAGCTGTAATGTCAGTAGATTTGTTTCAGAGTTGATTTTAGTAATCGTTTTACTGTATAAGAATGTAGTTAATAGTTGAATTAATATATGATATTTGCGACATTTCTTAACTCACACAGTAACTGTGTTTTTAAATTGTTTTATCCTTTTTTTATGTATTTTTTCTTCATAGTAATGTTGGCTTCTCAATTGGGTTGAAATAATTCATTTCATATTCTACAAGTAGTATTAGAGCAGGTAAAATTCTTTTGGGTTAAAGTTGTATTGTTGGAATTTCACCAAAGTTAATCATGTCAAATTCTAACCAGATGCTAGTTCCAGAATTTGATGGGAATGATTATGATTATTGGTGCATTAAGATGCTAACCTTTTTTATTGGAAAAGATTTGTGGGAGATTGTTGAATCGGGATATGAGGAGCCAGCTGATTGGAATGCTCTTACAACCAATGAAAGAACAACAAGAAAGGAAGCAAGGAAGAAGAATGCTCAAGCTTTGTTTCAAATTCAGATAGCACTTGATAAGAGCTTATTTCTAAGAATATCAGGAGCAAAAACTGCCAAAGCTTCCTGGGAGACTCTAGAAGAAGCTTACCAAGGTAGTGATCAATTTAAGGTGGTCAAGCTTGAGATGTTGAAGCGAGAGTTCGAGAATTTGAAGATCCAAGAAGCTGAAAGTATCAGTGACTATTGTGTGAGAGTCAAAGATGTGGCCAATAAAATGGCTACACTTGGAGAAGTTGTAAGCAATGAAGTTTTAATTAAAAAAGTATTGAGATATTCAACACATAGATGGAATCATGTTGCAATAATCATGGAAGAAAGTAAGGATTTAACAAAACTATAGTTTGATGAATTGATTGGATCTTTGATGTCTCATGAAGAAAGATTAAAGGAAACTTTTGAAGCTGTAGAGAAAGCTTTTTCCTCTAAATTACAAATTACAAAGAATGAAGATGCAAGTAGCAGCAGTACCAAAAGGCATGATGGTCAAGGTAAATGACAAAGCCAAAATTATTCAAGAGGTAGAGGAAGAGGTGGCTCAAGTGGAAGAGGTAGTTTCAGAGGAAGAGGTAGAGGTAGATTGGATAAGAGAAATGTTTAATGTTACCATTGTAGCAAGTATGGTCACTTTGAAAGAGAATGCAGATTGAAAGAAGGTAAAAATGCTAATTATGCTCAAGAAAGTGGTAAGTATCCTCCAGATCACTTATTTTTATCTTATGCCAAAGGTGAAAATACTAGTAAAGATGTTTGGTACCTAGATTCTGGATGCTCTAACCATATGACAGGGAATGAGAAGTTGTTTTCAGCAAAGGATGGAAGTTTCAAATCCAAGATCAAGATTGGTGATGATAAGTCATTGGAGGTTGATGCCAAAGGAGCTATGTAGCTCCAAACAAAAGAAGGTATAAAGAGTATTCATGACATTTATTATACTCAACAATTGAAGCATAATTTTTTGAGTGCTGGGCAGCTCTGTGAGAAAAATTATAAAGTAGTCTTTGAAAATAAGACATGTACTATCTATGATAAGAATAAGGGAAATAGGGTGGTCACTGTTGTGCCTATGACAAGAAATAGGATGTTTCCCTTGAGGTTTCATGAACATAACAACAATCTTGCTAATATGGATTCTGAGGATTCAAGTTGGTTATGGCATCTCAGGTATGGGCATTTAAATTTTCAGAGTTTAAAGTTTCTAACCTCACATGCATTAGTTTCTGGTTTGCCCAAGGTAGAATAGCATAAGGAGGTTTTTGAATGATGTGCTAAAGGAAAGCATGCAAGGGAAAGGCTTCTAAAGGGTAGTGCATGGAGAGCTCATCACCCACTTCAACTTGTTCATTCAGACATATGTGGTCCTATGCATACTAAGAATTTGGGTAAGTCATCATATTTCATCACTTTTATTGATGATTACTCATGAAATTGTTGGGTATATTTTTTGAAGGCCAAAAGTGAAGCCCTATATACATTCAAGAAGTTCAAAGGCCTTGTAGAAAATGAGAGAGGGTGCAAGATCAAATGTTTGCGGACTGACCGTGGAGGAGAATTCTGCTCAAAAGCTTTCCAGAGTTATTGTGATATGAATGGCATTAGGAGGCGGCATACTACAACATACACACCCCAGCAGGATGCTATAGCTGAAAGAAAAAATCGTACTATGGTTGAAATGGCAAGATGCATGTTACAAACTAAGGGATTGAGCAACCCTTATTGGGGAGATGCAGTTGCTACAACAATATACATCATCAACCGTAGCCCCACCAATGCACTAGAAAATATGACTCCTTATGAAGCTTGGTATGGAAAAAGGCCTAACGTTAATCATTTCAATGTTTTTGGTTGTTTCGCTTATGTGCATGTACCTGATCAAAATAGAAAAAAATTAGATGCAAAGAGTGAGTTATGCATTTTTATTGGGTATAGTGAGACAAGCAAGGCTTATAAATTGTATAATCCTCTAACAAGCTTATTGTCTCAAGAGACGTAATTTTTGATGAAGGGGGAGTTTATGGTCATCAAAAAGGCCATGTTGAGAAGACAAAATCTGTTTTGAATGATGATATAATTGTTGATAATGATCATGAGCAGCCAACTGATGTTTCTGTAACTAGTGGCTTAACTCCACCAAGCAGCCCTTCATCAATTTCTTCAACATCAAGTTCAAGTCCAACTTCTTCTCCAAGTTCTAGAAGGAAGGTAAGAAGATTGAGTGATATTTATGAGAGGAGTGCAAATCAAGTACATGAAGAAAGCCCAGTAGGTGAGATAGTTAATTTTTCTTTATTAGCCAAGGCTGAATTTGAACCATCATGTTTTGAAGATGCATGTACTAATGAGGTTTGGATGCAAGCCATGTAAGAAGAGATGGATTCCATTCAAAGGAATGACACTTGGAAGTTGACAGAGCTTCCACATGACAAGATAACGATTGGCACCAAATGGGTCTATAAGACTAAATTTAATAGTGATGGGAGTGTTGAAAGACACAAAGAAAGATTAATTGCTAAAGGATTCACACAGAAGTATGGAATTGATTATGAAAAGACATTTGCACCAGTAGCAAGACAAGAGACCATTAGAATGTTGATTTCATTAGCAGCTCATAAAAAGTGGAGCATACATCATATGGATGTGAAAAGTGCCTTCTTGAATGGGTACTTAGAAGAGGAAGTATATGTGGAGCAGCCACAAGGTTTTGAAGTGGAAGGAAAGGAGAATAATGTCTACAAGTTGAAGAAGGTTTTGTATGGCCTCAAGCAAGCGCCAAGAGCATGGTATGCAAGGATTGATGGATACTTTCAGGAAAATGGCTTCCAGAGAAATAAGAATGATCCTACCCTTTACTACAAACAAGAAGGTATTGATATTTTAATCATAAGTTTGTATGTTGATGATCTATTGTATATGGGTAGTAGTTCTAAGATGAATTATAAATTCAAAGCTGCTATAATGAATGAATTTGAGATGAAAGATCTAGGCATCATGAAATGTTTTCTAGGAATGGAGGTTTATCAAAGTAAGGACGAGATTTTCATTTGTCAGACAAAGTATGCACATGATATGCTAAATAAATTTGATATGCTTGATTGTCATCCATCCCCTACTCCAAGTGCTCATGGAGAGGTGTTATGTAGAGATGATGGTGCTGATTTAGTTGATGAGAAAACTTAAAGAAGTATTGTGGGAAGCTTGATATTTCTAACCCACACAAGGCCTCATATTGCATATTCAGTTTCACTTGTTTCAAGATATATGACAAATCCATCTGAAATACATATGAAGGTAGCCAAGAGGATTTTAAGGTATGTGGAAGACACTCTAAATTTTGGTATTCATTACTACTCTTCTGAAAAGTTCAATCTTGTTGGATTTAGTGATTCAGATTGGGGAGGTAGTCTTGATGACCGTAAGTCCACATCTAGAAATCGTTTCTCTTTTGGTTATGGTTTGAATACATGGAGCTCAAAAAAACAAAGCATTGTTTCCCTCTCATCCACAGAAGCGGATTATGTTGTTACCTCAACAAGTATACAAGCTCTTTGGCTCAGAAAAAGTTTGGAATAAATTGGAGAAAAACAAGTTCAGCCTATAGTGATTTATTGTGATAAAGTAAGTGCCATCAAGTTAGCAAAGAATCCAGTTCATCACAGTAGGACAAAACATTTTGACCTGAAATATCACTTCATTAGAGATTTGGTGCAAAAGAAAGATATTGAATTAAATCATATAAGTACTCAGCATCAACTAGCAGATATCTTCACCAAAGCAGTTGCAAAAGATCAGTTTTTGGCAGTATGAAATAAGATAGTAAATCCTCATTAATCATTAAGGGGGAGTGTTGGGAATAATTATAAATTAGTTATGTGAAATGCTGACAAAGTAGCCAGTAGATTTTGTGTTCACTGCAAAATTAAAGCAGCAGATTGTTCGGGTGGTCACTACTGGAAAGTGCTGTAAATTAGCTGTAATGTCAGTAGATTTGTTTCAGAGTTGATTTTAGTAATAGTTTTACTATATAAGAATGTAGTTAATAGTTGAATTAATATATGAGATTTGCAACATTTCTTAGCTCACACAGTAACTGTATTTTTTAATTATTTTATCATTTTTTTAATGTATTTCTTCTTTATAGTAATGTTGGCTTCTCAATTGGGTTGAAATAATTCATTTCATATTCTACAAGGCCTTAGAAATTAATGTGCAATAGAACCGTCTAGCGAGAAATGTATAGGGATTATTCTTGGCAAATCATGACGAAGAATGTATTCGAGAAATTTACAGCCTGTTCTATAGCTATAACTACTTATTCAATGTCTTTACATGTATAAGTCATTTTATTGTAGATATTGAAAAATCTCCTAAAATTGATTTCTAAGATGAATTCAGTTTCATATACCAGAGTTAATGAATGGATTCACATGGTTGAATTCACCTTTATTAATAAAATTTTCAAAAGATTCTAAAATTCTAAATAAAGATAACCCAAAGCAACAAATTTTATTACTACCAACATTATTTTAAGTGGTCAATATAAGTGAATGAGAATTTCTGTTTCCCCAATTATATTGCAGCGAAGGAAACTTTTTAGAGTTCCTTAAATGTCGATGTACATAGCATTGTGTCCAGTTTAGTAGATCTGCTACAAATGCCATATTAGTTGCACACCGAACCTCTTGAAGTTCTTAAATGTTGATACGCAACGTTTCGTTCGGTTTATTAGGACCGTTTCAATGGTTTTCTTTATTTGCGAGTTTATTTTAATGAAATACATGGCTCACGCAGCATTGGGTTCCTTTGAGATGTTATAATGGGAATTTTGAATGTTTTAAAAAAATAGATTTTAGTTTTTTGGAATATTTGGAAATAACCACTATTACATTACATGAAGGACACTTTTTAGATTTTTTTTTTAGAGAAAGAAATATTTTGTATTGAAAAGTCATTTTTTGTTTTAGTTTTTTTTACATTAAAATTTAATATCAATTAATTATTTTTAATATAAAATTTAAGACAAAAATAGTGTGAGACAAAAATATTTTAAAATAAAATTTTATATTTGAGACAAAACTTTATATTTAAGACAAAAATAATTTAAAATAAAAATTTATATTTGAGACAAAGATATTTTAAGACAAAGCTTTATATTTAATACAATGACCTCTTAAGACAATGGAAATTAACATGAAACCATTTAAGTTAAGAGAAAATCATATCAATTTAAGGCAATATTATCTAACACCTACAAAATTGACTCGACAGTGCACCCTAAGTTTGTCAGCTTGCAGGCCATTACTGTGTCGCACCTATACCAAGGTTATTTCATTTACCATTCATGTGATCTTGTATAGACACAACCATTTTTTGGGCTCTTAAATTTTTTGGGGTAGCGGACTCTAAAGAACGCAACAACTTTTAGAGTCAAGATTTCCGAGAAATCAATTCCTATGTTTTCCCTTTGATCTCTCTTGATATGATTAGAGACAAATTGTTTTTCATTGCATTAGGGAAGTTTTCACAGAGATTCCATGAGTGAACAGGGGATAACTATATTTTTTATTTTTGAAGATAAATATGCTAACCAATTGAAATTGAATCATATCAATTTCTTTCTTTTATATTATATTTTCTATTTTTCATTATCTTTTTTAATTAAATATAAATTAGAATATGCTAATTATATTATCTTTTAATTGGCTAAAAAATTAAAATATACATTTTGAAAATTAGAATATTTTTGACTAATTTTTAAGTACTTAATTTAAGATACATTTATTTGAAAATTATTTTAAAAATTATATAAATGTTATAAGTTAAACATAACTTGTTTTCAAAATAATTACAATATACATACCACACTTTAAAAATATGACAAATAGATATATAAAAATATTGTTTTTTGGTTGGGCTAAGTGACGAAGGATTTGAACTTTGAATCTCATGTTCTTACATAATACTTCATAACAAGGTGATTGTCAATTGAGTTACACTCCATGAACTAAAATTATTTATTTTTTAAAATATGTAAAAAGAATTAAATTACTTCAACT
>APFE030425649.1:28845-48475 GCA_000404065.3 Pinus taeda
TCTGAAATTTTATTCTTGCATGTCTTATATTCACAGCTCAATTTTCTTTTCACTATTGATAAAACATATCAAAGAGATAAATAACAATAATTTAGTTATTTCTTAGAGAACATTTTAGTATTTAATTTTTTCCTTGTTGTAGAAAAACATTTTACTAATATTGTAAAAAAAATAAAAATATATACAAAATGCAGTTTAGTATTTTTCGATATTAATTTATTTTCGTAAAGATTTTAATCTAGTAATTAAAAAAGCCATGAATGCATTATTAAGAAACCAAGTAATATTAGTAATTGATATCATTTCAAACTAGGGAATAACTACTATTTGATTTACCTTCCTGGCTTAATAGAGATATATATAAATAAATTATGAAGGAAGTTGAAAGAGTACCTCTAGTGTAAACTTTAATTTAACCTAAAAAGTCGTTGTCATGCCCTTATAGTCACCCACATTAGAGGCTGACTTAGAACACCAAAAAAGCCCATCACTATATGTTTGTGTTGCATCGTGACTCATTTCATCTCATCGATTCTCTCAATCTAAAACTACGTGATTCCATACTACATCTCACTTTTTATATTTCATGATTATTAAAATTCATAAATTTAACAATTATTGAAGTATGTAGATAATCATTCCATACAATTATGTCTTAACATAACCACTATGAAAATGATATGAATAAAAGTAACCTTATAGAATCAACAACCCAATTCACTTAACAATTGTCAAATACTCAAATGTGTTACAACCAAGTGAACTCTAGTCTCATATAGGAATTTAAAAATTATAAGAGCCCACAATTCATACAAACCTATCACCAAACTTCCTATTTGATTTATTTCCATCGATCACAACTTTGTCATAGATCAAAATCATTTCACTTGATAGAAATAGTAAGTACTCTCATATGCATGCAATGTATGTAGAGTTAAATGAAGGAAATCAAGTTAAGTCTAATATTATAAGTCTAGTGAGTCAGAATTAAAAAGATAATGCCTTTTAAAGAAAAGATAAGTTAAGGAAAATAAAAATGTCAATTTATGTTAAATTCAAGTTAGAAAAGTTTAGTTAAAGTGTCAAATCATAGTTTGCACTAGGAAAAGAAAGTTAGAGTTTGCAAGATTCCATATTTAGAAAGTTTAGTGCTTATACACTCATGTTTGGGTCAATGTAATGTGAAATAAGAAGAGAGGATAACATCAACTCGACGGATGCATATGAGAGAATAATTAATATTGAATAAAACATCTTTATTCAAATAGAAGCTTGTGTACTTATTTGTCTTATGTTTTCATTTTTATCTCAGTCTTTAAATACCAAGTGGTATAATAGCAAGGTTCAACAAGGTTTCAATGAAACAAAGTAGTTAAGAAGGTCATGAGCTACTTGCACTAAGAGCCTTAGCTATTGTGAGTATCCCACAAATCAACGTTTGCATCCATTGGTCGATAAGTACAAACTAGAGCTCATTGAGAGTTTGTAAACCCAGGTACTAAAAGATTAGTGTGAGTAGCCTACAGAGCCACCACCATATCAAAAGGAAAGAGCCAACACCAGTAGCTAAAGTAGGAGTCTCTGCTGTAAGTTGTAGCCATGAGCCCCCATAAGGATCTACATAGAAGAGCTTAGCAAAGTTGCTAGTAGTTGTTGAGAACCACCGTTAAAGTGAAGGTTACAATGTTTAGTTTTAAAGATAATAAAGTGTATGCAATATTCATTTCTAGAAGGCTGAAAAAATAAGGAAAGAAGAAAAATGAAAAAAGAAAGATGACATCCATGGGTCACAAAGTAAGATTGAAGAAAAACGAGAAAAGAAATTGAAAGGAAGAGCCAAAGTATTTTGAAGAGATCGTAGAGGTTATTTCCACAGTTGGGGAATCTAAAATACAAGTAGATGAAGTAGAAAAATTCGAGGATGGATGGATCAGGATAGATCTTGTAAGACTTCCAAATTTTCTTGTAAAATTTTAAATTTTGGGAACTATAAAAATGAAAAAAAATCTTTAATATAAATAATTGATTATTAGTCTAATAACCTATATGATAAATTATGTGATGCCTTCTTAATGGATATTATAAAAAATGCATTGGATGAGATTTCCTTATACAAGGTAGAAAAAGCTACATCTTCCTAAGAACCATGGAGGACCCTAGAAGGAGAATTTGGTATAAAGGAAAGTGACATAAAGAAACAAATTCTATTATAGTCTATCGAATAATCAACAAAAAGTCAACTATAAGTCTGAGATTAAATGAGAAAGACTCTTGGAGGAAAACAGAGCTTGGAGAATCCCACTCAAATGTGGAAGATAGTCATAAAAATTATAAAAATGAAACCCATTATGCATACATGCATATGGATGTAGAAAACCCAAAAAATATTGTAGAGTGAGAAGTTGAAGCCTCTGCGTGTGAAGTAGAGCAAGAGCATATAGATGCTTGAGAACCCCATTGTAACATGGATGGTGAATCCCATTGTGATGAGACACATGTGGATGGGGACTGCAAAGTGAGTTGTGAATTGGTGACTCCAAAAATAGACGTTGTTGATGATGGTGAAGCTTCCAATAAAAAAGTGAATAACATGTGTGATATAGCTTATATGATTGTAGTTGATGATGACCTCTTTTCATCAGAGTATGAGGCATTTATGTTTGAGAATCACAAAGACATATTTTCATATGAAGTAATGGTTTGTATAGTTTAAAGTACATCTCTCATGAATCCAATAATAAATGATGAATTTGGTGAAGTTGAAACTTTTAATGAGCACATACATGGTTAGATATCTCACCACAGAGTGGATAAAATTATGTTGATTAAATTTTTGTTCTCTTTCTTGAAACAATAAATGTTTGTGGAAATATGGAAAAGTGTCATGTTTAATGAAGAATTGAGGGTTGAGTCTACCATTATAGCATGAATTTATCAAGAAATAGTTATAATTACTCATGAAGTAGTGATTGATCTCGTAGAAATTGATGATTAAGAAGAGGATAAAGTGATTCATGAGGTTTTGATGAGAATATCCTCTAACAACACAACAATGCAAGACAACCCCAATGTAGCTGAAGAGGTAGAGAAGAAATAAGAAGCAAAGAAATGTCTCATTGTAGAGCATAATGAAGATGTTTTTAACATTGACTTTGAGTGTGCAAGTAAACAAGACAACAATCCAATTACAGTTATAGCTAAAAGAGAAGATGATGAAAAATATGTAGGAAAGGGCATTAAGTTTCTAGATATGAAGAAGAAAGCATTGAAACAACCTTTCAACAATGAAGCCAAAAAGAGATCAAAATCTACTATAAAGAAATGTGGCATAAAGAACATCAGGGAAATGAAGCGTAAGAAGCATGGCAAAGTTCATAGTTCGAAGATGAAGAGTTGTGGTAGTAGTCGATGACTGAATGAATCTTTCAAGAGGAAGATATCGAATATAGGCTCTGAAAGCATAAATTGTTTTTTTATATCAAATATAAAAGAAGTTAAAGAAAAATTGCAGTAGCAATAAGTGAAGAAATATGTAGCTTACATCAAGAGAGAACCACTGAAAATAAGCAGTTTTAAGGGTATATAATATGGAAGGAATGAAAAATTACACATTTAATGGGAGTTTTCATTTTATTTATGTCTAATACAAGGAAGGAGCATTGGGTAACTGTGAAAATAATTTTTCTTTATTTGAAGGAGACTAAGGACTATGTTATAGGTCAGAAGAAAAATCAAAATGAATATTTATATTTATGATATTTCATAGAGCTTGATTAGGCTAGGTATGTAGATATCTGATAGTGTACAGGTATATTTGACTTTTTTGGTGGAGCCATTAACTAGATGGCTAAGAAGTAGTCTGTTTTTGCTTCTTAAAGGTCATAGGGTGAACACATTGCTACTATATGGGCTACCAACGAAGCTATACAAAATATTTTGTGAACATTTTTTGGTAGAGTTAAAGTGCCATTACATCTAGTAGATCATCGACATATCATACAAGGACTAAACATAGTATAGTTTAGTTTCCTTTTCCTACAGACATGATTGATCTTGGTTTGGTGTAGCTGGTAAAGTGTGAGACTAAATAAAATGTAATAGATTCTTTCATAAAGGTTGTTGAACCTATGGAATTCCATTTTTGTCACTAGACCATTGAACTACGTGAATGTGACCAAATGTAATGTCAATATCTTGGAATAGTTTTGTTTCCACATAATTTTCTAACTTACTAGTTTTGTTCATGTTCACAGATTATTATTAACTTAAAATCTAGTTCATTATTGATGGTAGAAGCTAGCTCCCTATCAATATTGAAACTAGTTGATTGTTTTTGTTGAGGGTAGCTAAGTGAATGTGTAAGAAGCTAGTTTCTTATTATTATAAGAAGATAATTAATTGAGAGTGTTGAAGATAACTAGATATTAGTGTCAAAACCTATCTAACCATTAGTGTCAAAGCTATATAAGTGTAGATATCAGATGCTAGATCCCAAAAATGAGAAATTAGTATTTTTAGCTATTTCTGGCTATGAATTGATGTTAATGGTAGTGCTAGGATTTGACTTGATTTTGGAACCTCACCTATGACCTTCACGTGATGCACAAGATGGTTATATACTTGCACCCATCTTTAGACCAATGAAAATGTATATTATTTGCTAGAATTGGTGTGCACACTTTGATTGAATTCCACCTGTACATTTTATAACGTTACGATGATAATTGTTGAAGTTTGGTAGATGTAGTTGTGTGAGAGCCTTTGAAGCCATTTTTTATAGTTGTGTTATTAATGTATAATTCTATAAATTAATGAAATTATTTTCCCTTCTACTCATTTTATGAGTCATCTCTAGTTTGATGTGCAAAATCCACATATCTCCCCTACCTATAATAAAGCCAAGTACACTGTGAAATAATAATAAGGAATGGCAATCCTTATTGTTACACATTATTTTCTCACACTTCCTGTTCACTTTGCATTCCATATCCTGAAGTGCCAAAATGTTGATAAATATTAAGTGTGCTCATCATCATACACATACAAAAACATCCTTGAAGAACAGAAGAAAAATTTCCCTTAGTCAATTCTAGAGAAGTTTCCCTAAAACCCTAGTTTTTAGGACCAAGACTCTTTTCTCCACTACTAGCCTGTGTTGATGGAAAGTTGCATGCTTCTGACATAGTGTTATCGACGTAGATTTTGATATGAAAACCCGAGATGAACCTCTTCTGGTAGGTTTTCCCACAATGCAGGATAAGCTTCATATGTTAGAATCTTCGAGAACCAACGAGATGGATGTTGTTGGTTGCAAATATGGTCGAACTCTTCCATTTTGAGCTCTTAATGCTACCTTTAAGGACGTGCCCCTTAAGATGTTGTCCTTCCTCCCTCTTTTGTGGATATCTAACTCCCTCTCCCTTGCTATAATCAACTCCCTTCCATCCCCAAATGGTTGGCCATTGATTTCCTAGATTCCTATGTTGAGATTATGCCCAAATGCTACCCATCCAACTTGGAAAAGGAGTGCATGAAGAGTCTTGGCTTTGACTTGGAAATCCACCAAAAGGAGGTATCCAACATCAAGGAAATGGTTGTATGCTTCCCTTTTTAGTTTATTAATATATACATCTGTTGTTCACTTTCTAGAAATGTGAATATTTATTCATTTAGCTTAATACTCCTTGATATCTTAAGTATTTTATGTTTGATATATAATATGTATGCTATTGTATCTTGTATTATATTTTGATCTCTGTTACAGGTACTCGGACGTAAAGAATAAGCAAGGAGCAAGCCTGGAAGTTAAGGGGCCGAAATCATCATCAAAGGATTGAGCTATTAACATCAGAGTGAGGTAGGTATCTCTCTCTCCCTTTCCACATTTGTAAGCTTAATCTAAGAAATGCAATAGTTTGTTTAGTTTTTTGCTAGATCCACTCATTGGGCTACATAGACTTCCAATGTCCATAGAGGGGATTTATCTTCACAAAAATTATTCATTTAAATGCATCAATAAAGCCTAACTAGGATTTATCTAATTTAACATTGTAACTGACATTCAAGTATTTGGTTTTCTTTGTAATTTCACTCAATGACACAATTCTCTAAAATACAATTAATTATATAATTTTTAATCCAATCTTCATTTTTTTAAATTTCTCAGACCATATTTTATAATAATTTTATGTTTCCTTTTGGGATACATGTTTTCATATATTTCAAAAACTATGTATGTAGTTATCCTATGCTAACTAACACCCACACACTTTTCTTTGTAGCTTTCTATTACGTTATTTTCTTAGTTTCTATACAAAATGGAAGACCAGGTATTTATGTTACTTTTGGTACTTGTAGTATCTATGTTGTTGTTTTTGGTGCTTACAATGTCATTTTAATGAAATGAAAGTCTAACCTTGAAATAATCAAAATAACCATTTACGATGTCATGAGCAACATTCTTGAAAAATGTTTCAAATGGGAGATTTTCCATGTGTTTCTAGTAGTTGGGTCATTTTTTTGAATCTTTTATGGGTTTTCCAACTTCTTATAAGGATTTCTTTCAGCATTTCTAGAATTGGCACTTTTCGACAAGTTCTGGGTTGATATAGCTATAATTATAACCTATATCAATCAAAATATAAACAATTTCCTCTTCTAGCTTATCTTCCATCTCAATGATGGATGCCTAATGGTATTCTTGGTGGTTTTCCAATGTTGTGTAAATCTTAGGCATACTTTGGACTACTTTTCCCACGACGATTTTCTTCCTAAGCACGATAGATTTTGGGTCCAACCTCTTGTTGATGAGGACAATCCCTTCACCTATAGTCCGCACCTCAATTCCAACACTTAAGTTGTTCTTGGCCTTCAATCAATGTTGCACTGATTTCGATTGTTGTACATTCCTTTTAGCATCATTGGTAGCCTTGTGTTAAGACTTCCTTGTGTGAGTTTGGGTTTTCCTCTATTTTCCTTCTAGTTTCTTCTTTGACCAACTCATATTTCACCTAGAAGTGCTCTTGGCTATTTAGTTCCTCTTAGTCTAGTGCCTCTGCTTGCTTTCTCATAGAAATCCTCTAGCTTCTTAATAGTACCCTTCAGAGTCTGGGGTTCCAATAATTCAATATTATCTCTAAAGACCATAGGAAATCCATTAATGAACCTATCGATTTTGACCTTCTCATCCTTGATTTATGGAACATATCTTAATAACCCTAAAAATTGATGGAATACTCCTTGTTAGTCATATGTCCCATTCTTAGTTCATAAAATTCCTTTGCCTTATTGTTGTAATAATGTTCAGATAGGTGTTTTTCCCTGAAAGGATTCTCAAACTCATCCCATGTCATCTCTTCTTTGGTGAGGGCTCTAGTATTTTTCAGGTCCTCTAACTAGATATCTCCCTTCCCTTTTAAGTTTTAGGAGGAAATTTAGGATTTCATATTCACAAAGTAGTTGTGTATTCTAAAGAAATTATTCATCCCTAGCAACCATGCTTCTATGTCATTTTCCTACTTCAAATACACACAAATAATTGGCGGATTTCCCTTTCCCTGCATGGGATACTTTAAGATGACTGCATTAATCTCAGCCTACATCTCTTGGGCTCTAACCAACTTCTCATCATAATCCTTAAAACTTCTCACCTCCTCTTGAAGGTTTCTTAGAGTTTCCATCCAATCCATGGATTGATTTCCTCCCCTTTCCCTAAATGATCTCTCGTCGTCATTAGTTCTAACCCAACTGCTTCAATGTTGGGATGGATTGAAACTATATTCAACCATTCTGGTTCTCAAATTGTATGTTTTTTATGTGATGCAACTTGTGACGTGGTATCAATCACACACATTTCTAGACATTCTAGAATAACATTTAAACATAACCAATATCAAGGATTTTCATTTAGGGAGTATCATGGGATACCTGTGATAATAAAATAACCTTGTTAATATATAAACAATCGATAATTACATGCAACAATCATTCAATCATGTAGTTTGTACATAAATAATGAGAAAACATATTAATAATCATAATTCCTTCTCCCATGGATTTTTTAACCATCGAATAATATATCCTATCATAACTTTAGTAATCAATCAGTAAGCACAGTCTAACTGACTTAGTATTCCGTAATCACATAACAAAACGTGCTCACTCTCTCATAACGAAGCCTATCTAGTTAAAGTATTGAAATCGAGTGCTATGATACCACTAAAATATAACCTGACCCCTTCAATTACAGTCGAGGAATGGGGTTAAAATTTGAGGGGATATTTATTTCCCTTGGCTATGAAATTTTTCCATGCAAATATCTATGTACACTTTCGCATATATATATATATATATATATATAGCGGCGACTCCGAGGCCTCTCGACACCTCGAATCACAATGGATGGACTACCCTTGGAAACAATCCACTCGGATGGTGCGCCACTTCTTTGAGACCTCATGGTACTTCACATTATTGCGTTGTGCCTCCTCCCCAGAACCCAACCTGTCAGCTAATGGATCACGACCTCGAGGACAACTTCCACTTCCACATCATTTCTTTGCTCTATTCACCATGGGCACTTCCCTACAACTTAATGTCCTTATAGGGTTCTGACCTCCAAGGTCTAACCTTTCCCATGTGATGTTAACCATGCTCTCAGCTCCCACCAAATGAATTATGCATGCATGCCGTAAGTGGCACACTGGACACCCAAGATGCCCCACTACTGACCACATGCCTCCAAGACATTGTGTTAGTATGGTTTCCACATGAAAAGGAATCCATTTTCTAAGTATCATATACTTGGTCCCCAGTAGTGGTCGGACCTACATACGTGAGATGAGATAAGGAATTATTCGCACAGCTCTGTGGGGTTTCGACCTTTTGAGGGTAGAAATTCCTTGTAGATTGAAACCGCTTATGTAATTTTATAAAACAAAAGGCTTGAATCTACTCTACTCATGAGAAAAAATAATTAATAGATCGATAAATAAAGAAGAATACAAGATAAATATCTCAATCAGCACATTACACAATGATTTCTTTGGGAAAGCCATAGCTAAAAGCCCCTGCTATCTATATACTGCATTAGTCAGAAAATAATCGAATATTATAATGCTTTTCTCAAGCCCAATTAACCTCTGCACTATCTCTATTTATCTCACTACTGCCTAGGCTCACTCTATCCAACACTTAGCCAATTTCCTAGCCTTCTAAGCTCCTACTTCATTTCATTGTTCAGTAAGGAATTAGGCCCCTATTTAATTGGATGGCATAGTTCCTTTAGGATCTTCCTCTCATTGCATGCACCATCTTTACAATTTGGATAATTATACAACTGATAATACACTAGCCTTGAACTCCTATCTCAACTGGGTAACTCTTAGATCTGATATGCATGAGTTATTTATGATTTAATCATTAGTTAACTGGTTGAACACATGGACCAACACCCCACTGCTTATCCTCCTACTAGTTCCTCCATCAATTGGAACTATTTTAACTCACTTTAACTCAATTAATATAAATTAATTAATTACAACTTAAAATAAACTCAACCATGGATCCTATAATGTGTTAGACACATTCTATATGACTTAAGTCAGACCCTCAACTCGAATTAACTGAACCAACCAAGTCAAATTAACTTAGTTAACTCGTACAAGTTTCCTTGTGATGTGGAACTACAATTTTTTTGCTAATTTAGCTCAAGGGAAAATTAAATCAGGATTTTATTTTTTTGTTTTCAACATTGGGCTCTCAGGTTGACCCCTCCTCATGGAAATCATCCCTCACCAAATGGTCCATGTAATGAAAGAAATTTTGTCCCCATATCTTGATAGAACCCTAATAGTCTCCCACCATTAGGTTCCTAGTTTTTAATTCAAATTACCTTTCGAATTCCACCATATGGACTTATGCCCTATCATTCTAACCGATCTTGTGATGTGAATCTACTTCCACCAATCAGTAGTGTCCTTTGAGTAGGTTTTTGGCCATTCAGAGGATAAGGTTGGCCCAAGTTTTCTTATAAGTTCATGGCCTCATACCTTTGATCTAGAACAAGAATTTTCTACTCCTTCCCTCCATGACTCAATCGAAGGCTTCTGACTTCACACTGGGTGGTGCCTTAGAAGGAGTAATTATAAACCCTCATGGATGCTAGCTTCACTGCTACGTAGGCTTTCATGAACTAACCTTTTTGGTTGCGAATTTCCCTTAGGAGTCTAGTAGAACTCTAGATGAGGCTTACGATTCCACTGTGATGCTCTTGGTTTCCTATGGTGATTTATGATGTTAACCCTATCAAGCTTGAGTGACTGGTTCTCCAGCAAGTTCCTAGCCTAAGATTATACCCACTCCATGAGGAGGAAATTCCGCCATGGGAGGCGTAGGTACTCCTGCATGGATTACCAACCACGGACTTGGTGTAGACTCTAGGGATGACCCAACCTCGCCTGCCACATGCCAACAATGTCAAAAATTATGTCAGGCTTGTAATAAACTCCATAAAGCCTTCAAGTCCCTCGGCTATCAGTTTACAACGCCAACAACAGATATACAACCCTCTAAAAATGCAAGTCTAAAGGACATTTAGATAAAGTCGGCACCTCGAATGATACCAAGAAAAATTCCATCAGATATTAAAGTTGTTCTCATGGAGCAACACAACAACTTGTAATGTGGCCCTGAATGCATCAAGTGAATATTTTCCCTGCTATACATAAGGTATCTATCTTTGTAATATTATATTAATAAAGGGTCAAAGAACCCAATATTGACCTGAGCATGTCGTTTAACAATTGTTAAAATATTCTTTCTTTCCAACTTTATTACACATTCGAGCATATATTCCACATAGATACATACATAGATCCAACCAATTAACACATCACACCACACAAAAGGGATATACTGCATAAATGTGTCTTCATCAATACAATGTAGTTCTTACATTCAAATCATTATCCATAAACATAGTACCATCATTCATCGTACGTTAAATAAAGTACACAATTACTTATCTTGGAGTAGATAGGGAAATTGAGTCTAGAGACTCTCCACCCAACAGTAGATAGTTGCAACAACACTCACTTGTAGTCGCCACCCCTAGCCATATTCTAGAGTCTTGGGGGATGCTCGCTTTTGAGACTAACTTGCCAATCTGTCATTTAATTTTAGGACTCTAGAGGACCTCCTTCCTCAATCCCACCAGCTGGAACCTTCTTACTTGGTTGACACCGAGAGTCTAGAGGTTCGCAAAATCACCCCCTAGTGCTCACACAGTGATTCACCCCCTTAAAGGGAGTAAAAAGAATGTTGTGTCATCTCGGCGTTAACCATTAGTCTTCATTATGGTCTTCCTCAGCTTCTGCTTCAGGATGGCCTCTACCCGAGCTGTTATATGACTCTAGATTTTACTATTTCAACCAACAACCTCCAAGGGACCCATGTTGTTATAGGGTTCCAAATATTTTATCCCAACCCATAGCGTCTAGGGACCCAAGATGTTACAAGGCTCTAGAGATCTTTGTCTAAAGCCACTGCCTCCAGAGACCCAAGTTGTTATAGTGCTCTAGGGATTTTATCTCAATCCACAACC
Organism: Pinus taeda; assembly: GCA_000404065.3. Lineage (NCBI taxonomy): Eukaryota > Viridiplantae > Streptophyta > Pinopsida > Pinales > Pinaceae > Pinus > Pinus taeda. Next base: position 40,448 of record APFE030425649.1, read on the forward strand.
TCTAGGGACCCCATGTTGTTACATGGCTCTAGAGGCTCACAGCTCAACCCAAAACCTCCAGGGATCAAGAATCAATACCCTTCTCTTCTCCTCTCTTTGGAAATGCCTCCCTTCTCTTCTCTTCTCTTCGACGATGCCTACGGAGAGCTCATGCCAAACATCTCCTCCTCTCCACATCATTTTTCATTCCCTTTATGTTGCTCCTATATTCCTATCTCCTTTTATCTCTACCATTGCTCTCTCTTCTTTTTCCTTCGTGTTCAGTCTCTTCTTCGTTTCCTCCTTAATCATCATTATTTCTTCTTCCTCCTTTGCCTATAATGTGCCATCCTTTTTCATAAATTCCCATCCTTTTTCTTTCTTCTGGTTCCTTCCAAAGAAGAATTGGCCTACATACCTCTTTTTTTTCGCTCATTTATATTTAAGACACGTTTTCTTCAATTTCAACACCTGATAGTCTTTAATGGTTGTCTTGAACTTTCAGGTTTCTTCCTTGAACAAGAAAGAAAGATGTCCTAAGAAGGCGACTACCTTCCCATCTCTAGAATCTATGTCCCTAACTCAATCCCCATTTTGATTTAAATTCATCGTACAATATTTACAATGCATTTATGATGCCATTTACATGGGATCCTTGGGTGGGGTTGTCACACGAATAATATGAATCCTTAGATTAATAAACCCAAGATATTGATATTATAAACCCAAGGCACTACTGAACCCAAGGGATTAATACTTAAAATCCAAAGGAATAATATTAAACCCAAAGGATTAATATTTTTAACCCAAGGTATATGAAACCTAAGATAAATATTATAAACCCTAAAAAAAACATGGTTAACCATGATTGAGTTTCATATTAAGACAATCTTTGTCATAATGTGACATTGGATCATGGTTGCCTATGGTTGACCATGATTGATTTTCATATTGAGAGAATGTATCACAATGCAATGTTGCACCCTGGTTGACCATGACTGACCATGGTTGATTTTCATATTTAGACAGTCTTTGTCACAATGTGACATTGGACCATGAAACAATCTTTGTCACAATGTGACGTTGGACCATGAGACAATCAATGTCACAAAGTGACCGTGGTTATTGACCATGGTTCACTTTTGTATTGAGACAATATTTGTCACATTATGGAATTGTACCATAGGAGACTATAATTGACCATGGTTAACAATGTTTTACCAATGTTCATAATGGTTAACCATGATTGAGTATGGTTGACCATGATTAGTTTCGATGTTGAGAAAATATTTGTTACAAACCCAAGGGATTAATATTATAACACAAGAGATATAAAAATTGAGATAAATATTATAAACCCTAGAATAAAAAATAAAACGTGACATTAATATTATAATCCCAAGCGATTAATAAACCCAAGGAAATATAAACATAAGGGAATGACATTGAACCCTAGTATTAATAATAAACCATAGGAACATAAACCCTAATATTAATAAACCCAAGGGATTAATATTAAAAACCAAGGGACATTTTTTTGGCTTGTAAAACAATCAATAAATCTCAAAGCTTGTAACCATTATAAAATGAGATCCATTAATGACGAGCATCTCTAGTGCTATAAAGCATAGGCACCATTTTCTACATGCATGAGCAGTGCTGCTAAGGTCCTCGAAAAATTAAGCAATACAAAAATCAATTCCAATATCCACGTATGGAAATTAAAGTTGTGATACATTTTACAAAATATGAAGTGAAATGTTTTCATAATATAATATTAAATAATTAAATAATAATAAAACTAATAAAATAATATTAATAAATAGTAAAAATAACTTTAAACATGAGATAGCTTTTTATATTAAATTCAAATTAATTTAATTTATTTTAAATTTATATTTATCACATAATGTTATATAAATTTTCACATTAACAAATAATTTTAATAATTATTAAAAAAATCAAGTTAAAAAATATTATATAATAATTATTTATTATTAAACGATTAAAAAATATCATCGTAATTAAAAACATGTAATACAAATATTGATGTGAAAAATTAGTAACTCCAACAAGGCTTTAATATAACATAAAAAAATTCAATACATTAAAAAAATAATGGAAACATAAACAAAATAATATAAACATAATAAGATAAATCATGAAGTTGAACTTTTGCGCGTAAATATATATATATATATTATATAACTTATAAATTAACAGATAAATTTATCCACAAGGAATTATTAGGGTTTACCATCAACATATATTTTCTACTTTATGACACCTTCTTGTTCAAAATCCACATATATGTTACATTGTTTTTTCTGGGCACCAGTCCTTTTTGGACTATGCACGTATGATGATTCATTCCCTCCTAAATAAAAACATTTGTTTGTGTTTAGACCTACATAATGTGTGGTAAGGGAGGTAATCTTTCCTCAACATTACTCCAGCTGATGATATTAAGTCTCGGGGTGAGAGTTTTACAAAATGTATACATTTCGGTTTAATGTATTCCTAAAATATTAACAAATGGTACCATATTCATGAAATTCTCCTAGGTTAAATAACATCAATGGCTATACACCTAAATGTTCTTTACTCATTATTTTCAATGTTCTTGTGCGAAAAACAGTGGAGTATAAATATTTTAGCATTTCGAGGAAGTGAATTAATGTGACATTCGATCTAGGGTGGATTCCTTTAGGGTAACTCCTCTAGGTTTCCCGAGGGTTTGTTTCATTGTGTTCGGCACCCGAGGGTTTCATTGTGTTCTTCGCCGAGGGCAGAGCTCCCTCCCAGCTTTGAGCTAGGGTTTTAATGCAGTAAGAGTTTTGAACGTTATATCTTGAGGTTTCTGTTCACGTCAATGCTTAATAAAGTGTACAAATATGCTTAATAAAGTGTACAAATGTGAAGTCAGCCACTTTGCCACAGTGAGTTTAAGTCAATTATAGATTCCCTGAATATTCTGACTCATACGGGTGTGTTCAAAAAATTTACTACACCAGTATCTGTTGTATCCCGGAATATTTTGGAAATCTACAATCGACTATCAGATGGCCGCCTCAAGACGTCTCCAAATAGGAACGGGATAACAGTTGAGCATTGGTGTTGCAGGTTTGAAGCAGCTTTGCGGGAGTTGTCTCCGCATTATCTGTTGTGGAGTATAATAAAAAACCTCTCCAAAACATATAACAGATAGACCATAGTGTTTTATGGTTGTTTGTTTGGGGCAGCAGAACTTAGAAGGAAGGGAGGGAGTGGGGGATAATTATGTTTGCTCGAGATAAATGGGAGGGACATTTGAAATCACCGGAGACTCTGTGACAAATTTCGATGAGCGAAGCCGGGAATTTGACATCGAAAAAGCGGGCTTGTCCGAGCCAACGTTGGAAGAGGCGCAACAGAGTTGGCTATTGGGGCATGGAGAGCAGAAGGAAAAAATAAAGTATGTCGATCTCGGTCGTATCATGTTTAGCCCCAAAGCAGTCAAGTGGATTGTCAGTATCTGTATGGTTGTGCTTTGTTTGCGGGTCTCGTCGTTCTCATTGCCAAAATTGTGCCCAAGAATCACCCTGCGCCCTTCCCACATGACAATTACGTTGTTGCACTTCATGAGGCTCTCATGTTATTTACCGTGAAAAAATGTAAGTATACAATCTTTGTAAAAGTTAAATTTTTTATTTTTGAGATGTTTTGTTTGCAAAAAAATTGAAAATGGTTTTTAAAGTTAAAAGGAATATGCAAATTAAAACTCAATTTCTATAATCATATAATAATCAATAATCAACCATAGGAGTGTAAAATTCAATTTATATAAAATGTAGTTTAATTTGATTTATAAAAGAAATGATTTTTTTCAATAGTTATATAATTTGAAGCAAAATTGTGATTTTTTGTTGTTGCTTAAAATACATTTTTGAATGTATAAATAGATTTAGTTTAAAATACATTTTTGAATGTATAAATAAATCTAGCATTATGAAATGATTTGAAACATTTAAATTCTACGAATTAAATGATTTGAAATAAACTTAGAACAATTAAACATAAAAAATTACCCAAAAAAAATTATCTGAAACTATTCTGATACGCCTTAACTCTTAAACTGCCTACCTCTAATCCAAGAAAGAGAAAAAGGCAAGACAAAAAACCAGAGCCAGGAATCCATGGTAGGTAGGCATGCTATTCACTACCGAACCTTTCTCTTCAAACTCACTTACCTGAAAAAAGAAATAGACATGTTCGAACTATATCGCTTCATTAATCACTTATATGGGGAATGCCTATTATCTTCTCTCATTAGGACCGATCAAACAACCTTACCCTTCACTCTGTACAGTCCTATACACCTTAGATTACCGATATGACATTCTGGAATGGAATACTTACTTAAATGGGTGTGCACCTGAGGGGCTTCTAGCTGAATCCCACTCTCTTTTATGTAGCATTTATTAGAGGTTGGTTGGATCGTGCAATAAGTCTCTCTCGACCTCCCTTCCCAATCAGTGACTGTGTAATTGGTTCACACCGTCAGGGTATTAGCTTATGAAGCACCTAGCGATCAGCAAGCCTTAGATGGTCAAGTGATCAGGCCTGGGCCAACGTAAAACCTACTAAAAACCAGTGGCTAAACCGGGGAGGGGAAATAGTCTCAAAGGATCCATACTGACTTGGCAGGAATGTGCCTTAATTGAGTAGATTTGCTACCATCGGAAGCACCACCCACTATGTTGGGGGCACGAAAGATGTTTGGGTGGACTAGATCTTAGAAAATATTCTCATTCCCCATTTTTCATTTTGATTAAACTCGTTTTGAAGGGACATGAGGCATAAATCATTCTCAATTTCATAGTTCAAATGGCTACACTGATTCGACTTGGGAACTTCACACAATTGTAGTTAAATCAGGACCGTTATGATTGAATCTTCTAATTGGTTCTGTAATCATCACCTGCTTTCATGGGCCTAGAGTTCAATGGTTGTGGATTAGGCCATGCGATCTGATTGGAATGATTTTCACCTTTTCTATATGATAATGCAGCTACTAAATTCATGAACTTCGGTAGAGTTGTTTCGAAAGCGGGCGGTGTGTAGCGCAGTTTCAGCTAGGAGCTACGGTCGTTCGAAATTAGAAAGCTCAATTTATATAATCCATATAAACAGAGTCCTATATGCACTTTAAAATTGCAAAGATCTCAGTCTAAATGTGTATACCTATCTGTTGGAAATTAATTCCAACTGCAGCATCAGTTGAGCAGAAATCGCAAATCACGTCTCATCGCAAATCGCATTAATCCCTTTACGTGTCCTCTGCACTATGACGTGATGCGATGCAATCGTGCGATGAGATCGTAGATCGCAGATCGCAACTTTCGCTCTACGCGTGTTAAGCCTTTCCTTTTGTTCTATGTGATTGCGATACTGCGATGCGATATCATCACACATCGCAGATCGGCCATTTCTCACTTTGTCTCATTCTCGCGATAAAGTTTTGCAATGTGATCTCGCAGCTCATCTGCTGATCCGTCGACCCATTATTTGTTCCCGTCAAAAGCACATCACCACCATACTGCATTTATGCATTTTACCTATTTGTGTTCCCAAGGAAGAAAGTTGGCTTTGCGCCATAACTGCTCACCAACAACATTAAAGAAAAGCACGACCGAGAAGGAAAGAAAAAGCCTAGAACTGTCCGCAACATTTATCAGTTACGGGTTTCCATACAATCGACTCAAGAATTACAGCTGAGACTCTGTCAGAGAGTTAAAGCGGTTGATATACTATTATGACCACTAATGCACTATATATGTGTAGACACAATAGTATAGAAGTATGAGAGGTAATGCACAGCAGTGTAGAGAGAAAATTTCCTTTTGTTGTGGAACTGAAGTGTTCCTGTTGCAATCCCTCTGTTCAGAGGAAGCCTATTTTGTAAACACCAGTTTTTTTGAATACAAGCTTTAATTGTGTGTTAAAGATCCTGTGTTTAAAACAGAGCGTTGTTTTCTGTTCTGCTTTGTGATGTTGTTTTCGGAATTTTAGCAGAAAAATTTCCAACAAGTGGTATCAGAGCTGGTCTAGGCACTTAGTGAGTCAAAAACAAAGTTTGTTTTTCTTCATTGTAGGAACTGTAAGAAGCTTATTGAGCAGATGTTTCTCCAACAGAATTTTTTTTTGCTTGTTTTGTTATACAGTCAGTGTCTCTTCTTTGCTTATACAGGTTAAGATGGCAGATGCTGGCACTGGTTTGACAAATTCCGAACTGCCACAATATAATGGGAAAAATTATAGTTATTGGTCCATAACAATGAAAGCTTTGTTTGCTTCTCAAGGAATATGGGAGCTGGTTGAAATTGGCTATGCTGAACCTGCAGATGCAACAGCATTGGCTGCTTTGACAGTAGCAGAAAGTGACCAATTGAAGAGCGACAGGGAGAAGGATGTCAAAGCCCTCTTTTTTCTCTTCCAATCAGTACATGAAAGTGTTTTTCCACGGATTGCAGCAGCAACAAAATCGAAGGAGGCATGGGATATTCTCAAAACTGCCTATCAAGGCATGGAGAAGGTGAAGACTGCAAAGTTGCAGATGTTGAGGAGAGACTTTGAAACACTTAGCATGAAGGAATCTGATACAATAGATTCATTCTTCACTCAGGTTATTGGGTTGATAACCTAGATGAGATCTCATGGTGAAATTCTTGAAGAAAGAAGGATTGTAGAGAAGATCTTGAGATGTTTACCCTCAAGGTTTGAAGCTGTTGTGGTAGCAATAGAAGAAAAAAAGATCTCTCACAGTTCATGGTAGATGAACTGAGTGCTTCTCTTATGTCTCATGAACACAGACTGAGTAGAGGAACATATTCCTCTTTTGAGCAAGCATTCAAGACTCAGATGTCTTTCAGCCAAAGAAAAGGTCGAGACAGAGCAAATAACGGAGGTCGTGGAAGAATCCAAAACAGAGGTAGAAATTATCCTGCAATCACAAACGGAAGGAGCTGCAATCAGAACCAAGATGAAGGTTCAAACAAACAGCAAGCTCATGGACAAAGGTATGACAAATCCCAAGTCCAATGTCATTATTGAAAGAAATATGGGCACTACGCAAATGAATGTAGGAAAAAACAAAATGACATGAATAGTAGGCAGAATGCTAATTTTGCAAATGAAGTAGATAGGAATCCAAAGAATGTGCTGTTAACATGTAACATTGCACAAGACAAACAAGAAGATTTTTGGTTCTTAGACTTAGGTTGTAGTAATCGCATGACTGGAAATATTGCAATGTTTGCCAATCTAGATGAAAATGTGAAATCTTAGGTAACAACAGGGACTGATAGTAAGATATCTATCAAGGGTAAGGGCAGAGTAAGTATTCGAGCAAGAAATGGAGAACAGATGATTGTGCCAGAGGTATACTATGTACCTGGTCTGAAATGTAATCTTTTGAGCATTGGACAGCTCATTGACAAAGGTTACAACGTGTTCTTCAAAGATGATACATGTACAATCAAAGACATACCTCCAAGTAAAAAGATCATTGCACAGGTGCAGATGACCAGCAATAGAATGTTTCCTCTCAAACTCAGGGCAGATTTGAAGGAAGGAAGAACTATTGCAGCTGTAACACAAGAAGTCTTTCAAGAACAAGTGAAAGATGAGAATTGGTTATGGCACTTGAGATTTGGACATCTCAATTTCAGAGGCCTGAATTTGTTGCACAGAAAAGGAATGGTAAAGAGATTGCCATTGATTGAAAAGCCAGACAGCCTTTGTGAAGGCTGCATCTTGGGCAAGCAACACAAAGAAAGCTTTCCAGTAGGAAAGAGTATAAGGGAAAAAGCACCCTTGGAAATTGTTCACTCCGATATGTGTGGACCGATGCAAGTACCATCATTTAGTGGAAATAGATATGTTTTAACTTTCATTGATGATTACACCAGAAAGACATGGGTGTATATGCTGAAACAGAAGAGTGAAGTGTTCGAGAAATTCCGCCACTTCAAAACTCTTGTTGAGAAGCAGTGTGGGCATTACATCAAA
>APFE030425649.1:55440-70099 GCA_000404065.3 Pinus taeda
CAGCTCCTAGAATGATGAGCTCGACCCCTAGAGGCAAGGAAAGGGGTTAGTATGGTCTATATGATGTAATTTCTCAATCATTCTCAAAGGTTGGAGAGGTTGGACTCTTGGGAATAGCTTGACACTCTATTGTACATATTTGATCTGCATTTTTGGCAAAGGAAAGACCAGGGTTTTGCAGCACTATTTGGGATTCATGTGGCTTTATGTGTTGATGGTGTGATTCTTTCAGTATTTTTAAGTTGTTTATGTGTATCACTTTCCTTGTCTTATCTTCTGCAATTGAACAAATGAAGTGTTAAGGTAGAATCCATAATTTGCTATGCTCTTCCTTTAAGTTTGTTTGATTTTCCATGTTTTCATCTGTTTATGGAGAATCCTTGAAAGTTTCTTGCTCTCCTTAACTTCTCACCAATCAGATCTAGCCATTCATTCTCTTTAAAGGCATCAAAACAATTGCCTATCTTGCCCCAAGTAGACCTATGCAAAAACTGTGCCTCATCCCCGCACCCAAACTTGCCTTTCCCTTGAATTCAACAAAACTTCAAAAAATCAATTTCAAACTCCTTGTACTTCATACCTAGCCTAAAATTAGTTATCAATTTAGTCATCTCGAGCCTCATCGATCATCTTTTGCCAAGATTGACCCAAAGAGAGCCCTCTCTTGTCCTCGTAGGGCTAGCTACGAGGTTGAGCATGGTTTGATGTAGCCTTGAGTCTTACCTTATTTCAGCCTAAGGTAGATTTGAGTGCTAACACCACCCACCTATTCAACTTGGACCCCCACCATTGTTTCTTTTAGTTTTTCAGTTTCCTTAATTGTAGCACAATTTACTATTTTTGGGATTCTTTTGGGTCCTGAACTTTCGAAGCCGTTTTGAGGCCGTAAACGACGTTTTTTTGGTAATATTCCTCTAGGAAATTTTGATGTGATCGTGTTTTCAGTTCTATTCCTCGGAGATATCTTTCCAACGAGGTATCATTCACGTCAAACAGAGATAATATGACCAAGTTATGACCCCGGGAAGTTGGCTTCCCAACTAACCCCAACGAGGCCCATAAACTCTTGGTGTTACAACTCCTTTGGTTAGGGTTTTGGTTGTTTAGGGTTTTCTCTTATTGTTCAATAATAAAAAGGCCCTTGAACGTCATTTTAACTCAGTGGAGAGGCATGTATCCACCACATCTCTTCTCATAGATAAGCTACCATCGCTCGAGCTAGTCTCATTTTCATTCTGTTTGTAAGCATATTTCATCATTTGATATTAATTAAAAGAAGTGTTATTTCTACTACATCTCTATATTTATGGTTTTATTTGTAATTTTTTGCATTCCTATTTAAATTCAGATCAGTGGAATCAGAGCGGTCTTCTCTTTCTTTGTTTTTCTTTGCATGTCCCCAATGAGGTCGGGATATAAGGAGTTAGGGCTCAAACTGGTCAAACCTTTGCAAGACCGGCCTCGTAAATCCCGACGGCCTCCCATGGAGGAAGAAAAGAAAGATGATGGAGCAGGATATCCTATCAAAATATTGCTCGAGGAGGCCCTTGAGAAACAAAGGAATATGATGATGGATAACTTTTCCCAGATCCTTCAACGGTTTCCCATCGGTAGCACATCCACATCCAACAACCATTGTGGAGGCTCCACACCTTTTAAGGTACAAGTAAACTTTGACATTCCAATATTTGACAGCCAAATATATGCAGGCGTCATAGATAAATGGTTAAATCTGCTAGAAGGATATTTTTCTGTTCATGATTTTTCTAGTCGAGAAAAGATTACTCTTTCTCTTCTCAAAGTTGCCCCCACGTCAAGGAAAGGTGGGAAACCTATTGTGAGCAGAAGGATCAAAGTATGACCTCACTGTTTTCAGCAGCTTCCACTTGGAATTCATTCCAGGACACCATCAAGGAGTAGTACTATCCTATCAGGAGCTACAAGGACAAATACATAAAGTGGACCACACTGTGGTAGGGAAGGGACCAAGCTGTGTCAGAGCTTACCAATGTTTTTCATACCCTTCGCATGAAGTTGGGTATCAAGGATTCTAAGAAACATTTGGTACTCAAGTACCATGGCTACCTACATAGATACATCCAGGATGAGAAGGAGTTCCTAGACATCACCTCGCTTGGCACAGCGCACTGATACGCCATCAAGATCGAGCAGAATTTTAAACAAAAGAAGAGAGACTTTGGATCTATGAATCTGAAGCAAGGGAAAGGTGCCCCCAAACTGCAAAACAAAGGAGAAAGCCAAGGTGGGATGGCCTAGGACAACCCACCAATGCCACAAGCAAAGGAAAACACTAAAAAGTTGAAGAAGGATGCAGGAAAGTGGTGTGAATTCCATAAGAGCTCCACCCACAACACAAGTGAGTGTCGGGCCAAGCAACCACTGGTGGTTGAGCTAAAGGCTTTAGAATCAGATTCATGTTTCGACTTTGAGTCAGAATCTGACAAGGGTAATGACAAAGGGAAGCATATTATTGATGCAGAGCCCAATGCCACCGTCACCACCACAAATATCCAAAAGGAGGAACCTGAAGATCCAGAGGAAGAGGAGCGTCTCTTCCACTCCTAGATGTGGGTAAAGGGTTCCCCGCTACAGTTCATTGTTGATAGCGGGAGCCAAAAGAACCTAATTGTAGCAGAGGTTGTGAAGAGATTGGGCTCACTGACCACAACACACCCACAACCATACACCATCGGGTGGCTTCACCAAGGACGGGATCTACGTGTGAGCCAACAATGTCACCTACCATAAAACATCAAGCCCTTCATGGATGAGGTATTATGTGACGTTTCTCCCCTTAATGTTTGTGATGTATTATTATGCCAACCATACTTTTGAAAGAGACATGTTGTGTATGAGTCAAGGCCTCATGTTTTTATTGTTACATGGGAAATAAGTTGTACAGGATACCAGAGGTAGCACTGCCAACCGCCATCTCTCTGGTTACTGCAAAACAATGCAGTAAGCTCATTTCAAAAACCAGGAAATTTGTTTTCCTGATGATACGCCCTCAAGGAAAGAAGAATATGCTGGCCATGACCTCCAGACAGGACCCCTCCACATGAAAACAACATATGGACAAGTTCGTGGAGGAGTACGAGGACATCTTCACCTCCCCCGCAAGGGTGCCTCTGCACTATCAGGTCAAGCACTCCATGGATCTAGCCTGAGGTGCATCGTTACCCAATGGACTAATATATCGGTGATTCATTCTAGAGAACAATGAAATCAAGAGGAAAATTCAGGAGAAACTACAGCAATGTCATATTCAGCTCAATTCATCGCCCTATGGGAGCCCGATCGTGTTGGTACAAAAGAAGGATGGGACTTGGAGACTCTGTATTGACTATCAGGCACTGAATAAGATCATTGTCCAGAATAGGTACCTGATCCCATGGAATGATGACCTTCTGGACCAACTCAAGGGGGCAAAATATTTTAGCAAGATCGACTTGAATTCTGGATATCACCAGGTACCAATCAAACCCTTCGATGTGTGGAAGACTAGCTTCATAGCCAAGTAGGGCATTTTCGAATTGTTGGTTATGCCTTTCGGGTTAAGGAATGCTCCTTCAACCTTCATGACTCTGATGGGTGACATCTTGCAGCCATTAACAAACTCATTTGTAGTGGTATACTTGGATGACATCCTGATCTTCAGCCAGAGTTGGGAAGAGCACCTCCACCACATCTGACAGGTTCTCCAAGCACTACGAGAACACAAGCTATGTGCCAATTTGGAGAAATGTACTTTTGGCATGACCCAAGTTTAGTATTTGGGATACATGATTGATTAACATAGGGTGCATGTGGATCCATCCAAGATCCAAGTCATTCAGGATTGGCTAGCCCCAACCATTCTGACAGAGCTCTGTAGCTTTTTAGATCTTACCAATTTCTACCACAGGTTTGTGTTGGGGTTCTCCCATATCACTTGGCCCTGGAGTCAAGTCACCAAAGGAGGAGTGAATGAAAAATTCTTTTGGTCTGAATCTCAACAGAAGGCATTCACAGAGCTGAAACATCGCATCTTCTCTACACCAACGCTCACATTACCAGACTTGCAACAACCATTTGAGATTGAGCCAGATGCCTTTGACTATGCTACTAGGGCATTCCTTACTCAACAGGGGCATCCAGTGGCATATCACAGTGAGACACTTTCAGACACAATATGGAAGTATCCCACTTATGACAAAGAGATGTATTCCATTATGCATGCCTGCCGACAATGGAAGCATTACATTGTGGGGAAGGAAACGGTCATCCACAATGACCATCGACCCTTGCAGTTCATACAGACACAAGGGAAGTTGTAGAATGATCGCCATCAGAAGTGGTCCACATACCTACAATAGTTCCATTTGAATATCAAGTACAAGAAGGGCAGCACAAATAATGTTGCAGACTACCTTAGCCGAGTCCCAACCACCAATCATGGCATTAACCACCATGCTCAACTCTTGTGGGCACGATACTTTTGATTGGCCACTTCTCTACAAAAGCGACCCAGAATTCGACCACACATACCATACGCTCTTGGAGGATCAACAAGTTCCAAATTTTCACCTCCAGGCTACTTTGTTATGCCACCTCAGACACCTTTGTGTTCCTTCAAGCAAGTGTGCGAAGATGATTTGGGAAGTTCACTACAGTCTAATTGATGGGGATTTTGGGATCGAGAAAATGGTGGCAATACTACAGAAGTATTTCTATTGGCTGAATCTTCGACAGGATGTTGGGAAGTACATCAGATCTTGCACTGCCTATGTCATTTCCAAACTGACCATCAAGAAGAAAGGTCTATATACTCTGCTTCCTACCCCTAGTTGACCTTGGGAATCCATCTCCATGAATTACATGTCAGGCCTTCCTTCTTCTAATTATGGAAACCACTGTGTTTTTGCGGTCATCGAGGATTCTCGAAGATGGCCATTACGGCGGCCTGCAAGAAGAGTATCACAACAGAAGCCACTGCTAAACTCTTCTTTGAATGACTTTGGGTACACTTTGGGATCCCACAGTCAATCATCTCAGATCGGGATAGCAAGTTCCTCAGTACATTTTGGTCCAGTCTCTGTTGGACACCAAGCTCACTAAGTCCACAACTTTCCATCCCCAAACTGATGGCCAAATAGAGGTCTTCAATAGGATGATCATACACATTTTGTGCATGCACAACTCAAAGCATCCATGCACATGGGATGAGAGCCTCCCCTATGTATAGTACAGCTACAACCGGTTCTCCACAACTCGACTGGCCACAACACTTTTCAGGTGGGCTTGGGATTCCATCAACTATGTCCCATTGATGTGGCCATACCATTTGCAGTGACTCAGGTAGATTCAACTCATTTCCAGTTCGAAGCCGATAAGGAAAATAGCTTCATTGAGAACATTCAACATATCTGCCAACAGGTCCATGACATATCGGACAAAGCCAATGCTAAGTACAATGGTATGATCAACATTGGGTGCCACACAAGTTTTAGGTGGGAGACAAAGTTTGGCTACGTTTGTAGATGGAGCACCTCATTGGGCCCCACCGCAAGATTCGTCCGCTTCAATATGGGCCATACACCATCACCAAGGATACGGGAGATAATTCATTTGATCTCAGCATTCCCCCATTCCTCATCCTACACCCAGTGTTCAATGTGGATTGCTTTCGGTCATACTTTCCACCATTACTAGACACATCCGACATTGTAGAACAACTCACACCATCAGAGTTAAATCCAAACTGCATCGAACAAGCTGCAACTGATCAGATCATGGACACACAGATCAAGAACACTCACCAGTAGAAGATCCAACTGTATCAAGTTGTCAAAGTAGTTCAACTCCTGCACCAAGTAAAATGGCTCACTAGGGACCAAGTTCAGCAGAAGTTTCCTCATCTCATGGAGGAACTCAACGCAATGGAGACCATTGTCTCCTAAGGGGGAGGAATGATCCAGGTGGATATTGCTGGCCACCCACCTATTCCACTTGGACCCCCACCATTGTGTCTTATAGTTTTTCAGTTTCCTTAATTGTAGCACAATTTACTAATTTTGGCAGTTTTTCGGGTCCTGAACTTTTAGATTCATTTTGAGGCCCTAAACAACGCTTTTTTGGAAATATCTATCTAGGTGATTTCAATGAAATCACATTTTCAATTGTATTCCTTTGTTGAGATCTTTCCAACGAGGTAGCATGTGCATCAAATGGAGATAATATGACCAAGTTACGACCCCGAGAAGTTGGTTGCCCAACTAACCCCAATAGGGCCCATAAACTCTTGGTGTTACATCTCCTCGGGTTAGGGTTTTGGTTGTTTATGGTTTTCTCTTATTTTTCAATAATAAAAATTTCATTGAGCCTCATTGTAACTCAGTGGAGAGGCATGTAGCTGCCACATCTCTTCTCATAGATAAGCTACCATTGCCCGAGCTAGTCTCATTTCCATTCTGTTTGTAAGCATATTTCATCATTTTATATTAATAAAAAGAAGTGTTATTTCTACTGCATATCTATATTTATTGTTATATCTATAATTTTTTCATTCCTATTTAAATTCGGATCAAGTGATATGCTTTATATGCACTCAATCTCAACACCTACACATAGCCACAAACACTCAAGGACAATAAGTGATCTTCCTCAAAATATTGTCAGCTCAAAACATCATTGAATCAATATATGTAACTGTTGAAAACATGTATAGACAAGGAAAAATCATAGATTTTTATTAATCATGAATCAAATGGTACAATTATACCTTCAACGAATGAGATCCTCTCCTCAAGATTGTAGCATGGTCTCCTCTCCCAATACAACTGAGCTCTCGCGCTATAGTGTGGATATTATATCTAACCCCCTTTCCTATAGGTGAGATTATATAACATCATTCTATCCTTTGGTAGGATGTATCTAGATACTTAGGGGCTTTATAAGTTAGGAAAATTCTACAATAATGAACCGCTAGCCAACTCATAAACAAGTGAGTTAAGTTGATCTCCTTGGGAATTGTAAATCTAGAAACCTTTTTCACAGTTATGAGATTTTTCTCAATTATCTCAATTATGAAATAACTATTACTTCATAATTATAATATTTTGGAAAAATAATTATGATAAATAACTCAATCATGTAATGCCACCCTTTTATCATGGGATAAATCTCATAGAAGTAAAAGAAAATTTGAAAGGGGATGCATTCTAGCCAGTAATTGAGGTAAGTTGATATTGGGTCTCTCTTACCATGATGGAGTGGCAAATAGGGTTATAACAGATGGAGATAGAGTGAAGGAGATGAGAGAGAAGGAGAGGAGTGAGAGAGGGAGATAACGGTAAGAGAGAGAAAGAGGATACACAAATATGGATGGGACGAGAGGGGAAGTGAGAGGAGAGAGGGAGAGAATGGTAAGAGAGAGAAGGAGGATACACAAATATGGATGGGGTGAGAGGGGAAGTGAGAGGAGAGAGTGAGGGAGATAGTGATAGGCTTGGAGGGCAAAGGGAGAGAGATATAGTGATAGAGGGGGAGAGAGAGAGTTAAGAGAGAAAGGGAGAGAAAGGAAGGATGAGAGAGAGGAGGAGAGAGGGAGGGATACAGAGGAGAGAGGGAGGGACAAAGAGATGGAGTTGCAATGGGGGAGAGGAGGGAAGACAAAATAAATAGAGAGAGAAAAGTGGACAAAGAGAGAGAATGAGTGACAAGGAAGAGATGGAGAGAGTATGTATGTTTTGGGGTCAGAGAAAGAGACAAAGAAGGAGAGATAGACAGAAGGGGTGGGGGGGAAGGAGAGAGGGAGGGAGATAGTGATGGAGTTGGAGAGAGAGAGAGAGAGGGAGGTAGGAGAGAAAGGTATAGGGAGCAAAAAGTAAAGCATGTTTATGCATTTGTATATCATATTTGGATAAGAAAATTTTAGTATCAAGTTTGAAGTTAGGGTGGAAATCCCAAGTTGTCAATGTAGAGCTTAATCAATTTGTTGAACAATAACTAAATGATAGTAAAGAGGCTAAATTATTCCTCATTTGGCAAGTCATCATTGCACAAAAGAATGATGAAATAGAAAATCATGACTTTCATAGACACATAAAAATGAAATCTTAGTTGGGGAAATGAATAGGGTAAATGTTGAAAATTAAATTCTAGGTGGAGAAATGGCTAGAGTAAATGTTAAAATCATTTGAAACCCAAATATATAAATGTTGATATCATAGGGTGAAGTGTATAGGAGGTCTAGAAGGTGATGTGACATAAGATAGATGGGAGTGATAATTCCAAATCATAAAGTGCATGTGTGTTTAGGTGGGCATTAAGCCTATTGAAATCAATCTATAAAAATGTATTATGAATATAAGTTTTCTAGGTTTACCTAATGACTAAGAAAACCACGACAGTATAAAATCTATAAGGGTGGAGGATAGACCTCAAGGAACCTATTGAGTCAAAAAAATTTCCAAGTGGGCATGAAACCTAAATAAGTAGAAACAAAGAATAGGATATATTGAGTATAAGAGAAGCTTCAAAAATACTTAACACGTGATGAATGGAATGAATATGTTTGGACTAATTGTTTAAAATATAAGAAGAAAATGGTAATAAATCAAAACATATTGCTCATTTTATCCACTTGTTGAAAATTTGTTTTAGAAAATAATAATGATTCAAAACATGTTATTAACTTATACGCTTTTCCATAAATCATTTTATACATTTTGCAATGGGTTTATAATTAATTGCTTGAGAAATTATATACAATTCAAGAATTTGATTGTGGTTTCATTGTCAAATTATTTATGTGAGTCGTATTTGAGTGTCAAAACCCTCTCATATCATCAATGCGTGCATCTACCATAACCATGTCAAATTTAAGTGCATACGAGCACAAACTGAAAAAATTTCAACATTGGCCCCATTCTCAAGTCACATCATGACTAGCTCAAGAGACTTTTGCAGCTCTCTGGAAATCGATTCACTGAAACTTGCAAAGAATATATAGTGCAAAACAATAAATTATACAATCAATTGATAACACTTTCAAATGATGATGATGGAAATGAGAATAATGGTGACACCTCCTAGTAGTAAAGAAAAAAATATATCAGTGAACACAAATAATTATCTCAACAATAACAACAAAATATTATCATTTATTATTACCATGTTGCATAATCAATCAATTATTAACCGGTTTTTAACACCTAAACATTAGTTTAGTCAATTTTCTAGAAATCATTATGCGACCCCCTTGTGGGAACTATGTTGTTATTTGCCATGATATATAAGATCCCATGATTTATAGAGGTTCAACATGATGACCAAGATGAAAATGATGGCATTAATGATGATGATGATGACAATGACAATGATGATGATGAAAATGACATGGATGATGATTGAAATGAATACCCCATTTTTTGATATGTATGTTTATTTCTTTTTATTTTTTCTATTTAAAATGAGTCTTGGTTCCTTAAATATAGTCTAGGTAAGTAAATAACAACCTCTAATGATAATAATTTTTTTCATCAAGAACCATTGATAATGCATTGAACCAACGCATATGATCATTATAGCTTAAAATTCACATCCATGTGGGATACAGCCACCATGAATAGTTTAGTTATGAACCAATAATAGGTTTCAATATCTAACATGGTAAGCACCCAATAATGTATATTTTAGATGGATAATTTCATCTCCTTGACATTTTTGTTATAATTTTATCATTTTTTTTTTTAATTCTTTGTGTGAGTCATATTTGAGTCTTCAAAACCTCTAATACCGTCAACACATGTCTCTACTATAACCACGTCAAATTTCCGTGCATAGAAGCACAAACTGATTAAAAACAAAAAAATCAACATTGGCTCCTTTCACAGGTCACTTTGTGCACGGTCAATTAATTAAGGCATAATTCAACTAATTGGTAAATGTTAAGTTGTGGATTGGTACTTAGGGATAGGCCTACAACAAGTAATAATAAGCTTGACATTAATGATAATTGGTTCCTATCTAACCATCATTTTTACATTCATGGCGCGACTCATATTATTAAAGATTGAAAGAAGGAGCATAAGAGACATATAAGAAATTATGTGTGATTCATTGAGGCATCATTCATTTTCATATAAATGATGTTGACGATGATGACGATGATGATGATGGCATCGACGATGCCGATGATGACGATAGTGATGTTGATGATGATTATGATTATGATGATGATTATGACGATGATGACAATCATGTCGATGATGATGATGATGATGATGATGATGATGATAATGATGATGATGATGATTATTTCAATGATTATGTCAATGATGATGTGGATGAAAACAATGATGAATATAACAATGATGATGATGATTCCACCGAATAAACTATCATTTCCCAACTTTAAAAAAATTCCAACACTCACCTATCACAAGTAGGTAATACTCAGACTCCTCCCATCGGTGAAAATACGAGAAGAGAAGGGGACTTAGGTTGTGGTGACAGTGGGCCTTAGTCTCAAGTCGTTGTTCTGCATCCAACCATGACCTACTCCCTAGGCCTACTGGTTTGTATAGAAATATTCCCCGTTCACATGTAACTCTATGCGGGAAAAAGCATAATTTCCACTAATTAGTAGTAAATGGAAAGCCTTAGAAATTATTAGACGAACCAAAGTTAAAATTAGAAATCATGGTATAAATGTAAATGAGATCTTCTTTGTTTCAATAATAATATATTCTCTACTAAACAAGCCCAACCACATGAAGGTGGAACCTAACATGGCCCCTGCCCCCCTTCACATCACTCTCAATTCCCCAATACCCAATCTATCTACTATAATATATTTGAAAGAAACATAGTAACATTCGAACACAAAAACTAGGAAAATAAAAATTTAAGGTGAATGAAAGAGAACAAACCAATTAAAAACATATAAATACATAGCTCGTACTTTTCAAAATTTTAATATCATTAATTTTCTTCTTCATCCAACTCATCATTTGTATCATCTAGTTCAGAATTCATGTTCAAAGGATTCACCATATCAACATCATCATCATCATCTATATCATCATCTGGAACATGCTCTTCTACATTTGGTTCAAATTCTTCAAGTTCTTCGTCTGACACAATGTCAATGTCATCCAACTCATCCAAATTAACATTGTCTCAATGAACATATATTCTTTGAGCTTCTTCGACGTCTTCGTCTGACACTACATGAACCCCCTGCTACTATACATCATCTTCTTCTCCAGTTGCATCTTCTTCCGCTACATTATAATTTATGGGGCTTCCTCTGGGATCATATCTAATAACATATGACCAACCTTCTTTACATGGAACATCTATGTAAAATTGTGCACATTGGCTTGGAAGAACATATGACTTTAATCGTGTCTCAACATTCCTTGTATCAACCATCGTAAATATGTTAACATGCTCAATAATAGTTCTATTAGGGTCACATTCATGGATTCATAGCCTAAACCATTTGGCATCGAACACAACTAACTTGAAGCATTTAAGGTCACATTCAAGTATGTCATGCAGATACCCTTTGTATCGATTTCCAGATACTTCTGGATGTCTATCACCTCTAGAGGCAACATTGAGAACTTGAAAAACTGCAGTTATCCCACTATCGGAAATTTTCATCTTTTCATCCAACCTTTTGATGAGAAATTTGTGGAAATTGCACCACATTTTGTCGTGGTGTTTCAATTGCAATATTTCAAACACATAAAAAATGCATTTCCAATTGATAAGCATATTTATACTTCGAAATTTTTCAAATTAAGAAACAAAATGTCATATCCATCGATATAATTGTAAAAAAAACTTAGTATGGATGAATATGCTTGCCTGATAATCTTTTAAACCATATGCTAAATGAATTTCCCTTTGTGTGATATTTCTATCTCCACTACGTTGAGCTTCTTTGACCAACGTAGACACGCCATACCATGATAACCTACCATTATTAGCTTGTTTGCATTGTTCAATCCATACCTTCATCCAATCAAGATTGTTCGCAATATATAAATGTATTGCATCCCACTCTCAACCAGTTGTATTAAAATAAAACAATTCACATATATATAATTAGTTACCATTTTATACATTCATAATAATGGATTATGAAGGAAAACTATAAATTAAATAACTACAATATACATAAAAACAAAAAATTCAAATGTGTTATAACTATCCACTATCTACTTACATCTCACTTTCTTAATTCTACCTTTCCCCAATAGATTCTCCCCTTCAAATTTGTTCATGGAGTTGACATCCCAAATGTGATCCAATACGTTAATACTTTTTCCTATTATAGGACTATATTTATGAATATAAAACATTGTTTTATATACCATATGTCCCTCTACCATAGAACCCTCAAGACATGCTCTTTGTCTAACCAAAGCCTTGAATGATTTCAAGTGCCTCTCAACCATCCACATTGATCTTGTCTGTAGAGGTACACACTTTTCAATCTCCTCGATTTGGTGTATGAGGTAGTGTTCTTGTGCATTGAAAAATGTCGAAGGTAGATACTTTTTCATTTCACACATTAGGCAAATATTTTTTCCTCCAATACTTTATATCTTACTTATTGATTTCTTTAGATAACGACCATCTACAAATGAAGCAAGAAAGTCACAGGTTTCAACAAAAAAGTATATAGTACATGATGACAAGTAAAACACATGCAGCCAAATATAATTTGTACAACAACTTATTGAACAAATTACACTTTGCACATAAATCTCAACTTACCTCGTGTATTTTCCAAGATCATATATAACTTTCTTGACATTGTTGTCAAAGTTTTTTGGGAGAGATAGAGGTAGAACATATTGTAACAAAAATAATGATCGATCATTATTTATTCCCAAATTAGTAGAAAAAAACACTAATTAACAAGATGTTTCACCAATGTGTAAATATATACACCAAAATAGTTACATTAATGAATGTATGCCAATCATGTGTTTTTAACCCACTTAATTCACCTTTCTTTGTTAGGATAATCTTTATGTTTGAAGAAAATACAACTGGAAATTTAATTTTTTCAATAACCTCTTTAACATCCTTGCTTTTATACTCCATCAATAACCATGGAAGGGCGCTTATATTTTGGTCATATCCATCGCTATTTGAATGAGTCACACTTTGCAATGCATGATTGGCCTCCTTAATGTCACTACAAATATTGACAGTTTTTTCTTTATATCTCCTTCCATCAAAGATTTGTCATAAGGTCTATGTTACATTCTTCCTGATGTGCATTGTATCAAACAAATGAACAATTTCTATGTGCTCATATTAGGGGAGTCTATTGAATTAATCGGGATAACTTTTAATTCCTCCGTGAAGTACCCTATTATTAATGTCTTGATGACCTATAACGTGAATCATAGTTAAAGATATTATAACAACAATATAACTTGTCAATTAGCACAGTGAAGAAAATTCCATAAAAATATAAAATAATGCAAACATATCATGTATATTAATACATAGACAATTCAATCTATACCTTGAGAGACCCTTTGTTTGAAGACCTCCAAGAGATGGAATAATTTTTATATCAATTATTTTAAGTGTGTACGATGAAGGAACTATTTAAAAAACATACATAAAATGAACTTCATAAGATTAAACATTATTAAAGTGCAGGGTAATGTTATAACATATCACAGTCCACGAGCCTTTGGATTGACGGTGAATGGGTGCATCGTTAAGGCACTCCTCGCGATAGGTCACTGGTTCAAATCCCCTGAGTGTGCTTACCTACCAAAAAAGAAAACGTTATAACATATCACAAAAATGTGTTAGCCCTATGGAATCATGAATTGTCCATACAAGAATTGCATGGAATTCAAATTCCCTTTGTGCATCTACTGGTCTAGAGATATCATACATGGTGACACATTTCCATAACTCCACTAACTCATCGATAAGAGCCTCGATATATACATTCATATCTTTGACCTGGTACTTACCTAATTGATTGAACATACAATACATAATTACTACATATATGAGTAAATAAATAAAAAATATAAGACATAATTGAACATATATGAGTAAACAAAAAAAATATAAGACATAATTATGAAAAAACAAGACAAATAAGATGTTATTGTGTTCAAAAAAAAAAACCCTAAACAAATTAATACCTGCAACAATCAGTGTCAACATTATGTGCTTCCTCTTTATTGACATCCACGGAGGAATGTGATTGTTGGTAACAAAAACGGGCCAAGCCGAGTAGGTAGATTTGGACTCTCCAAATGGATTGACACTTTCAGCTGCTAATGAAAGCCTAAGATTACAAGGTTCTCTTTTAAACTCTGGTTACTTTTCCTCTATATTCCTAAATGCATATCCATCTCCAAGAATTTGAAGAACACCATCTTACTTCTATTTTTTGCATGGTAATCCATAAGTTGTATTATGCTTTTGCACCTAAACAATTGTCGTAGACATGGAATTAAGGGAATATAATGAAGAACCTTGTGAGGCACCTTTTTTGTTGCTTTATGAGTTTAACATCTACTCGCATCACATTTTGGGCATTTGTCTTTCGATGCATGTTCTTTATAATAGAGAATATCATCATTAGGACATGCATGAA
>APFE030425649.1:70119-92648 GCA_000404065.3 Pinus taeda
AACAATATCAATCATACATATTGCATCCAAATGTTACAAATTATTAAAATGATGATCAATGTACTAACATTAAAACAAAGGAAAAAATCATTGCTTTATCATGTATATAGTACTAAATGTCACAAAATATATTGCATACCTTAAGAGTTGTGTCACATGTGTTTGAAAAATCATCCACCACCTTTAAGTTGACTAGGAGAAATACATCAAAGAGAAGAGATGTTTCTGAGCCTTCCTAAAGAGGTAAACTTTCCCTCTCAAGTACAGGTATATCAAAAGCACGGTCATCATACGGGTTTCCATCATCATCCATTCTAACATTATTAAATGTCTCCTAGATCAATCTGTTTGTCCCATATTCTTCAACAATGTTATCAACATCATTATCTTCTTCCATAGGATCATTAGCTTGATCCTCAATATTCACTCCATGTTCTTGAACAGGCACTTGTACCACAACCACCTCTTCCTCATCAAGCAATGCCCTGGGGGGGAATACTATACAATTACAATCAATAAATTAATATTAGTATATGTAGCAAATATTTAAACGTTGATACAACCGCTTACAAATATAATATATAAGGAAAACAAAACAAAACAATACAGAGACAACTTAGGTGAGACCAAGAAACAAAGACAACAAATAAACAACAATGTTTGTGAAATTTATCAAGATATTTAAGAATATGTTGATAAAATCTAAGAAAAGTGTTAATTTTATTAACATGTAGGAAGTGAGACACTTTCTAAGATATATAGTCACAACCATAATAAAAAACATATTGATCTTATTTTGAATTCATCATAATAATGTCATATTCTTTCTTGATTTCACTTAGAGACCGAAAGTTTTAAGAGGATGGGTGAGAAACCATGAGCTTGGATGAGAGAAAGAAACAAATACAACAAATCAATGTGATCGTGAAGCTTGTCCAATTTAGCAAGATGTTTAAGATTATGTTGAAAAAATTTAGGAACAATCACCTGACAATAATCAAACCCTTTTCTTTCCATCACATTTAGAAATGTACACAAAATTTTCACTTATAAACTTTGAAGTCAATAACCTATGTAAGAAAATTAGATAGGATCCCCTTTTTTCTTTAGGCAACTAGTATGGAACCCACTAAAGCCATTTTGTATAGGGAACCCTTTCTTAGTAAGGCACGATGTCAAATATCTCTCCTTCTACACAAAATGGGGCATTCTTTCTTTTTTTACTACTTATTTGATTTGACCAAAAATTTAAAATATCACTCATTTGTACTTAGTGGTAAGTGAATGTTATAGAATAAAAACATTGTGTCTACTTTAAAGGACATTCAAAATGGAATGTTCTACCATGTATGAGTGATAATAAGATCAATTTGGAAAAAATAATCATTGATAATTTATCAAACATTTCATTAATTTACCCTTTTCCTAGAACTATTATAGCTTTGACATTACTTCAATTATATTTCTCACAATTTACAACAAATGAGACCCTTTACTTATCACGAAAAGAGACTTTATATAGAGAATTCTTAACTCTATAGTACTTGAGCTTAAAAACATCATTGTCACCTAAAACATTTTGAAACACCAAGTGCAAGGCTTTATCAGTGAAATGAGAAAGAGTTTCTTTTATGAGTGAAATAGATTGTGGTTAGGACATAACGTTTTAATAAATTGTGGTATATAAATTTAAACTTTTTAATAAATAAAGTAATTTCTTTTTTATATAATTTTTTCATAAAAATGGGTTTTTTATTAATTGTCATCTACCTAAATTAATCAAATGGACTCATTTAATCTTTATATAATCATCTTTCTTTATAGTATTTTACTTTAATCAAATTTATATTTATTAATGATATTTATATTTATTATTTATCTTATCAATTTACAATATATTATATAATTATTTTCTTCTTTCCTATAAAAATGCATTCATTATGTCCATCTTTTAAAGTATGTGCATAATATACTTTAAAAACTTATTAATAATTATCCATAAAAAACCCATGACTAACCTCTAAATCCTTTAGGTCCTAACTAAACCCCTAAACATGCATTAACCCCGTAACACCTTAACCCCATTCCCCTAAGCCCTTAAACTCCTAACCCTTAATAGATTAACTCCTAACCCCTAAGCCCTTAAACAATAACCCCTTATCCCTAAGCCCATAAAGTAATTAACCACTAACTCGACCTAACCCCTTAATCAAGCCTAACGAAAATAATAAAATAATATTTCTCCGCATCAAGATGAAAACATAGGTCAAATGCCTCCCAAAAGAATATAAAATACATTTACAATAGAAAGACAATATAACTTACAATACAAAGACATATAATTTAAAATACAATATACATATAAACATTTAAAAAAACAATCTACAATACAAAGACATATAATGAATAACTTACTAATGGATGATAGTCATGCCCACCTTTAGTGTGTCCATAGTCTCTACAAATCGTTTTAGGTGTTTTTATTAGAACTCTCCTTGGCCTCAAGCCCATGCAATTTCTACAAGGGAATTAACATTTTCAATCCTTCGAAGCCCTTGACGTTGATCCCAATTATATTTGGCCTCCTTGAGGAATGTTATCTGACATTTTTTGTCACCAAAATTTCACTGATGATTTTGTTCAAAAATTAACTTCAAAAAAATCCTACAACTTTTCAAAACAATCGCAATTAATATAGCCACTATGTCAAAGTTATATGATATTTGGGCATATATATATATATCAATAAAACAATATATAATTATAAATATTATTATAATTAGTTAAACTCAACGTAAAGTGGTCCCATATTAGATGTTGTCAATGGAAAAAAGTTGTTACTGGTGGAATTGGAAGTTATACAAGGGTTCATTGCCATTTTTAAGATATTGGACAACATGTCAGACATTTGATATTGGACAGAACGTCGAATATTTGATGGTCGAAGAACTTCCATCAGATATTCAATGGTTAAAGAACTCCCATTGAATATTCAACAACCATCAAGATTTTAAAAAAAAATACATTTAACTTCTCACAATTTTTCCAATTTTATCCATTCCATCAGATTTTGTCATCAGAATTTCCAACAATGTGCAGTAGTGCATGGATGATGTATCCACTTTGTGGGAAATATAGCCATCTATTGAAGCCAACAATGGACATATTATCTCGGTCGATCATATTTGTATCCTTCAATCTGAGGATTATATATTTGATCCATCACATGGCCAACTGGAAGGTAACCATAAATGTATTACCATGCAATAACATCACACTCTAGATCAACTTCCAAAATCATGTCCTAGAAATAATTGATACCCCACCTCCACAGAAGCTAGAGAACCTTCACAAAGAAACTAAATACCACATGGGTTCAATCACACAACCATCTTGTTGACAAAGTTCCTGCATCCCAACATCAACTAGTGGATAACCAATCCTATCTTACCCCCAAGATTTAAAGTAATCCCTGTCAACCTGTTATCACTTAAGAATTCTAATACCAAAATTTCTCATACTAGCTTGATGATAAAAGATCGGTGCTAGTCCAAGTTTGATTTTGTTTTCCCTTAGAGTCTGAGTCTTAGGGGGTCTTGAGTCAAGTACGCATTCTCATTCATCACTGGTCATTCTCATTCATCTCCCATGTGTCAGTTTGATTTAAAAATTACTATGTTCCAAAAACCCTTTGAGGTGATTTCGTAGTGCATAAATCCTATTAAACAGTTTCGCAGCACAAAGGTCCTTTAGGTGTTTTCACAGCAAGATGTGTTTTAGGTGATTTCACAGCGCATAATTCAAATTTTACACTGACCGCGCTGCGAAATCGGAGATTCGTGCATTCCGCAGTGAATCTTTCCCAACTGTCAAATCTGTCAAGTTAATCTATGGTGGCGTCATTCATTGTCAGTTTATGCACTCCACATATCATGTCTAACCATTTATTTCCATTATTACAACCTTTAGGTACGTTAGCACACACGGAATGCAAGTTCCAAAGTAAGTCAGGCATGTACAGTTTTAATGATGATTGTAGGCCTTGCATGAGAAACAAATCTACAAGATTTCAATTTGAAAACATCGTCATCAAGCGAGGCAGCTATCAAGTGAGGCAGCCATTCAAGCAAGATAGAATTTGGAGTTTGAGCAGTGCTATCATTTTCAGCCTTCATTTTACTAAATCTTCATGGAGGGATCAGCAGAAAGGAAAGACCACAGATTAGGCAAATGCTTGAGAAATGAGCTTGAAGGTTTAGACATAACCTTGAAGAACAGAGAGGTTGAGAAGGCATTTAAACAGGCTGGATGTTGGAACTTTTGCAAGAAGCTACAGGGAGGTCATGCACAAGTTACTAAGGAATTTGCCCTGAATTTTACAGGATTAAACTCAAAGGTTGGTATGATGGAATTGCAGGTCTCACCAGACATGATATCCACAGTTACAGAGATTCCAAGAGGGCAAGAAAATTGGTTCAATAATTTCAAATTCGACATGAACCCATGCAAAGAATTTCTAAAGAAGGAATTGATTAACTCGGATTTGAGCAAGTCTGTTCCTAGAAGTTATGTCAAAGAATCATACGCACAGTTGCTCATCTATATACAAAAGTACCTGACCTGTGAAGGAAGATATAACAAAGTGTATTCGTACCATTTCAAACTTCTATTTCATTTCACAGGGAAGGCATCTATTGATCTACCTTTTTACTTATTCCGCAATTTAAGTAAAATGTGTGACAAGGTGCAACTAAGAAAAGAAGCTTGTGAGACTTCATTGTTTCACCATGGCCTGATTAAGTTGATTTTTCTGCATGAACTTCAAAGGGTAGGCAGAGACTGGGACACATTTATATTCATGGTTGGTTTCAAGAGCAAGACTGGTCTCAGCCCTCAAGCTGTAAAAGATCTTTCAACAACAGGTCTTCAAGCAGAAACAAGAGCCAAGAGGTTTTCAAAGTTAAAGGCAAGAAAACAAGTAAGGGAATCCACGAGGCCACTGATCATCCAGGATACACCCCAACAGTCCCTTAAAGAGAAAACTCAAGATAAAGAAACTGCACATGAATCAAGCACAGGTGAAGGAGTTCAAAGAAGAAGGACTAGGATCCAGGTGGCAAAAGAAAAAGGTAAGTCAATAGCTATTGAAGAAAACCATGTTTCTAAGGGAGACTTAAATGTTTTATTGCAAGCAATTGACATTGAAGAGTCCCCACTAGTTCAAGTTGATTTGATACAGTCAGGAAAAGAGAAGGCTAAGAAGGTCAAAGCCTCAAAGAAACTCAAGTTTGATGATCAAGATGATCAATTTGTTTCTAAGCCCAGGAGACCCATAACGAGGAACTTCAAACAAGTATAGGAGGTGAAGCCAAGAGCAGATGAAACAGGAGAGGTGACACGACCTCATGAAAGAAAGGATAAAGGCAAAACAGTTGCCACTCAAGAAGAAGGTAATGTAGAAGACTTGAAAAAGAGATTGAGATTGGCCAACTTCGAAATTGCCAGACTGAAAAAGGCTGCCAGAAAATTTGCACTTAAGGAAGCTTACGTTAACCAAATGCAATCTCGGTGGGAGGACCAAACATTTCAAATTCCTGAGGTGGTTGATTTTAATGTTCAATTCCGTAGCTGGACTACTCCTGCCATAAAATAAGCTCAATTTATCAGAAAAGTCAATATAAACCTCAGGTCTGGAATTAAAGTAATGAAGAAACAAATTGAAGACTTAAAGGTACAGTTGAGTCAGCAAAAAGAATCTCCATAAAGAAATCTCACTTCAAATAAGATTATGTTTCAAAGTTTTGATAGTTTTGCTTGGTATGATCTTTATTTAAGAATCAAGCATTCTCCTTAAGTTTTGAAAGGTCTTGGAGCAGTTGAAAGAATGATTAAACAATAAAGAGATCAAATAGCAAAATTTTGGGCTGAAACAGTGATTTTTGGAAAAGCACAGCAGTTTCGTAGCGCGCTACGAAACTGCTGAAGATGATGACTAACGCTCAGCAGTTTCGTAGCGCACTACGAAACTGCTGAAGCTTTATAATCCAATCTCAATCAACCGGTTTGAAATACAAGTGGGAATTTTGAAAAGGAAATATCTACCAGGGATCATCTGAAGCCATCAACCTTTAACAAGGTCAAGACAGGTGGAGGAAACATGTATTCGAATCCAAACTCCAAACTTTTTGTCATAAAGTGAACATATTTAATACAGTACAAAATATGTCAAACAACATTAAAGAGATTTTTCCTTCATACATAAAAGAGGTTGACAGCACATCAAAGACGTGGTCATCTATTATATTTTGGATAATCAAACTAAAAAGGGCATGGTTCTTTGGATTCGAATATTTTGAGGCAAATCAAAGACCGATAAACAAGGGTAGTTTCCTATGTTTTAGGGCAATGGAAAAGATGTGATATTGAAAACCAACATGGATCCTTGAACATCCACTACAGTCAAACTAAAAAGGGACCAGATGTCAAAGAATGAGAACCATTGTAATAATGGCTATTATTAGCATAACATGGTGTTAGAATCATACTTGATTTAGATCTCTAGGAAGTCTAGTTGAAGTTTGTTACATTAAATAGGCAGTTAAAAGTTAAACAGGTGCCATTAGAAGTAGATTTCGAGTTCCCCTAATGTTTAAGGAGGAATCTCAGTCAAGTCTATATATAGGAGAAAGGGAAATGTAACAAGGGTTGGAAGTTTATGTAAAAAAGCTCTGTTGTTAAGCTTATGTAAAGACTCTGTTTCTTTTGGTAATACAGTATTGGCTTCTGCTGCTCAAGAATCATAGAGACTTCAATGTATGAATTCCTCTTGTTGTCTTTTCATGTTGTCTACAGCATTATGAGTATTTGATTACTTAGAAATCACTTGCAGTGTTCTAATTTCCTTCATATACTCATAGGCTGTCCTGTTGTGTTTGGTGTACTCTGTATATATTGAAATCTGAATGCCTTGATTTCATTGCAAAGCCAATTCTATTTTTAATGCTAAATGACATATGACTCCATAAGCCCAATGGATGCTTGTTAATTTTGATTTCACCAGCCTCATTCCTATTTGTTTCACAAAGAGTTAGCCATCTTAATCATAATCATAAAACCTTTAATCCTTTGAGAGAGCCCTCTCATGCTAAGGAGGCTAAGCCTTAGCTAAAAGATTAGTTTGAAACAGTTACTTGAAGTATTCCTGGTCTACGGCCTTCCAGGGCCTAATTTTGAGATAACACAACCCTCAATGGGAAATAATTAAGATGTGAAAGAAGTGGTCTCTCATGGCTACAATGAAAATTGAAACTCAAATATCTTGAATATTATTGGATACCAATTGATTTTAGGAACATATTCACACTTGTTCTCTTGAATCATTTCCCTTATTTGTCCACAAAACTTGTCTGATGAAAACAAGGTAGAACACCTTTCTAATGCTAAACTTCCCAAAATGTAAATGAGGTGACAACAAATTAGTTGTTGTAGTATCTAATTTTTAACACTTTACGTCATAATCAAGCAAAGGTCCATTGTTAAACACAGTTAGAGCCTTGTCAACATTACTCCAACCTAGTGATCATGCCCTTAATAAAAGTACATTGCTGGCCTTTTCAGATTCATCCTATAGGTTTATATCATTTGACAGGCAATTAGACACTTCACCTACAACAATCCCTTTGGGGGGTAGAAGGGGAGCTGACAAATCATATGGCACATTAAGGCACTTATTCCAATAAGTTTGAAAGGTGGAAAATGCATGTCCTTCCTCATCATTAACCTCCCAGTTCTCATAGAGAAAATCTAAATTGAATGATCTCACCAATATGCCTCAAGAAGAGAAATCTTGCTTCAACTTATGATCACTAACATGTAAAAATGGATTTGGTGGCCTTGTGCAAACCCCAATAAACTAAACAATATTTTTATGTTAGATGTTCCTCATAGTGAACACCTCTTGAGTTACATAATGAATCCAATAACTAACATCATATGAGTTGTATGCCATATTGTTGTCAATTTCCCAAAGTTGCAATAATTTGGTGTGTGGTTGCAAAGGTGTTTTATCTGCATTTGGTTCCTCTTCCATAATTATGTCTTGTAACAATTCATTCTGAAGGATTTGATCATGGTGCACACCTTCAATTATTGTTTCCCTTGTATATACAACATGGGTGTTTTTATCTCCCACTACTACTCCTTCATCTATAGATCTGTAATTTCTTTTTACCTTCACCACCTTTGATAATTCCCATGCTCCAACCTACTCTATTACCTTTATCAAATTTCTATTAGAATCTTCAAAAGCGTGTAAGATTTCTATGTTCACCCTTTCCACTAAGAGAAATAATTCCTGCTACAACATTTCTCAAATAAAAACCTTCATGCTAGAAGAAAAACCAACTTTGATGCCTCTGTAATATCCCTTTTAATTTTTTTGGTTTTTTTTATAGAATTTGTCTTATCCCAGATTTCGTCACGAAATTTCCATAAACAATTCACCGAAAATTTAAATGAATTCCAACAAATTTATTTGGAGATATAATAACCACAATTTTTAAAGAAAACACTAGTACACAAAAATTCCAACCATTTTAATTTTAAAAAAATGAGAAGTATTTACATTAATTTAAATTTGGAAACCTAGCAAAGAGAATATTTTGGCCCACTCTAAAAAGTCCTCCACACTCAACCTTGGTTGTAATTGTACTAGAATAATTTACTAAGGTCCAAAATTCATCCTTTAGAAATACTGGAATAATTCAGTCTTCTTCTTGACTTCCTTCCTCACTAAGCACCAATGAAGAACCTAAAGTGATTCTCCCTCTTGACTAGCTAGTGTGGATATTTCATCACCAAAACTAATTTCCACCAGCTAGGATGTGTAGTTCCAACAATGAAACTCGAATTTCCACAAGGGTTTCCCCTGACACAATAAATTACTAGATCTCCAATATCAATTTATCAAATATCCAATCATATCCTTGAATGAACTCTCATCTTTCTTTCTATAATTTTCCCCATCCAAATACCATTGGTCATTTTTTAATAATAAAGTGACTTTATAATTTCTATTTCTGAATTAAATCAAAAGTCACTTAATAATCCCTTTTTAATTTAGCTATTCATTATCACTTTTAAGATGGCATTAAATAATTAAATTAAGCAACTCCCTTTTTCTTGATTATAGTCCACAGGAATCAAATAGGCTAATGGGTTACCCACTTGTGATGATCACTTGGAAAGGCACATGGCATCATGAGGGTGCTTAGGTGTAGCATCTAAGAGCTTAATTCCCTCGACATATCAGCATATCACTCTTTGTAGTTGAGGTAGAGTTACAAAGATATTCTAGTATTATTATACCTAGAAGCACCTGGTCACGACCCTAGGTCACATGGTTCGTAAGCTATAGTGCATGACGCTAAAAGGACCTTGACATATTTCATATCAAGGTTTTAGAAAAGTGCAACATTATAGTTATCATAGTATCCCAATATCCCACTGCCCGGGTCCATTAACCAACAGAAAGGTCACCAACAGTTGGAAAAAACTTTTTCCATCATCTAGGGCCCTAAAATATTTCTTTCATGAGGAATTTAAGTGTTAAGTAGTTTCAGATATTTCCCAATATTTGAGTTCTAAAGAAAAATTTTATATTTGTTACTCTGGTGCACTTGGTCACGACAACAAATTGAAAAGTTTCCAACAAGTGTAGTATTATTACTCATGACAATTCCATAATAAGAGTTTATGAAGTAGTGCCCTTCAACTTATTCAATAGTTCGATATCCCAGTACCTAGGTCTGCCAATTAATAAAAAATTGTCCAACACTAACAAACAATATTGCCATCACCCAAGGCCAAAGAAAGCCAGTGTTGTAGGCATTTTCTTTGTTAATACCTTTGGGTATTTCTCTTGATATCTTGATATTATGATAAGGGGAATAACACAAGGTTGCATGTGGTATATATGAGCACCCTTTGTCGATTGTGCACTAATAGTAATAAACATTTTTCATTATGAGCACCCATTTTTGTATGTGGATTTAAGGAAGTGCCAATCATGAAGGTACTATGTTGGTAAAGCGTAATGTTTGAAGTTTGGTTTGAAGGGATTACCTTATTCAAATTAACATAGTGAGAAGTGATTGAATATAATTAGAAACGGAGCAGCAGAGTAAACCATTTAAAAATAGATTTCAAAGAATTTAACAAAGGGGATTGGTGTCTCATCCAGATTGGTTCTTTAAAATTTGAGAAATTGAGGGGATCAGTGTCTCGTGTAGGTTGGTGTGTACAAATAACTAACATAGAAAGAAGGTTTTTGATTTTTTTTCTCTAAAGGAATTCCATGTATATCTTGTGTCCATTGAAAGGATTATGAGATTGCTTTCTTATGGTTCTTGAATGTTAAATATGTTAAAATTGTCTTATACTAATTTACCCCACTAAATTATAAGTGTGAATCCAATAAAACCAAACAAACCTCCCCTTCAAATCCTTGATTTAAAATATATTTAGTTTTATTCCTAGACTTTACACCTCCACCCTTTTTACTCACTCTCGCACTAATTCCACACACACCTTCATCCATATCCTATATCATTAAGAAGGGAACATGGGATTTAATTGAAAATTTAGTAAATGACTCACTAATAAGAGTTTCTTCACCAAGAATATGGTCCTTAAGATATTTCACATGTAGCTTCATAAGAGGCTTGGAGTCCAATGAGCCCTTGACCTTCACATTTATACCTCATGTATCCCCTACAAAGCTTAAACCTAAATTATTTGGAATTGTAACATCTCTAGTTATCACCTCTCTCTAAGGCATGATTCAAACATGTAGGTTCTTAACTGGCCAAAGAGGGGTTTTCACCCCTTTGATGATACCAATTCCAATTCTTTATTTTTCACCCAATGTGCACCCCTCCATTCCTAACCTATGTACATAAAGCCTTCATGATCCCTTCTCCAGCTCCAAAATTATTTAGTGAATGGATATGTGGCATATAAGACATAAAAAATCATGTTAATATAGTCTAAAAATCAAATATACCAATGATCACAATAGCCAAGTCAATGGATTTGAATAATCCATTTTTAACTTTGATTTCAATGAAAATATGACCCATTGAGCAATGTATACTCAACTTGTAGGATTCACCTACCAATATAGCTTTACCATGAATATCACTAATGGCTATAAGGATGATATCAATCCAACGCTCTAGAGGCAACCTTTGAAGTTTGACCCATTCAAGGGTATTAGATGAAAATTTTGCCTTCATGCTAAAAAATGGATGCCAAAACTTCATAGCTAGGCATGAGGTTTCCACAAAACAATACCCTTCAGTGTATTCATGGCATCCTCCTCGAATATAAAGACAAATCCTACCCACTTGCACAAAAGGATGTGGTAGGTTGGACCATACTCTAGAAACAAAGCCCATTCCTTTTGTATCCACACATTAAGTGAATATGTTTCAATTCTTCTACTGAGTAATTTTGCTACTAAAGTTTTACTAGAGAAATGTAAAATTTGGGCTACATTAAATTTTTCACCTAACAATAAATTCATACATTCTTCCCCCTACTTCAGTACCTTGTGTCTTTGGGTTGGGTTTGATTCTCTTGGTTAACCCTTAACCCCCTCAAAAGATCTATATCAAGGAAATCCCATATATTTATATATATGATAAGTGATATTTTATATTTTTAAATGTTTTTTTTTTAAATGAGAAGTGATTCTATTAAATTTGTGCCTCGTTACAACTAATACCCAAGGGATTCATTATTGCCAATTTTTAACGGGCTATTCCACTAGGGTAATTACGAAATTTATGGAATACATATCCTAGTATTTTCAACAAATTCTATTATTGAGTCCTTCTACATGTTTACAAGAGTAAATCCTTACATATTGTGAGCATAAGATAATGCAAAAACAATACATTATTCTATTTGGAAGGGTTTTGGAGTAGAGAATCCACGTGGAGTTGAGATATCGAGATCAATTTAGAATATATTTCGTGTTCTCACTTTTATTTATTGGATTTCCTACCTCTTGTGAGAGGTGGTTCCACCTTTGACGAGATGGAGTTTTCAGCATTGCCTCCAGTGCATGATTTTGCATGAGCTAGTATAATTCTCATAACTTCCTGGTGAATATTTGGGAAGCATTTATTCATCTCCCCAAGAGCAAAAGGCATGAATTCCAAAGCTCTTTTCTCAAAATTTGACTCTAGACCTCGAGGGTCGACACTTGAAGGGGTTTTCTCTTCAATTTCCATCAGCATTTATGTATTTCATTGATCATTTTCCACATACACTTGTGTATTCCCCATATTCTCATTTGGGGTTTCATCCAAAGGGAAATATTCACCTTGTTTTGGATCTTGAAGGGCCTCAAAAAAAAAATTGTTGGGAGACGGTTCTGGCATTGGATCTACGTTAGAAAATTCCTTTTCAACCTTGTTTTGTTGAATCCTTCTTCGCTTTTGTTCTAGTTGGAAACTACTGTCTTTAGTAGTCGGGGCTTGGCCATGCTCATCCTTTTTTCATTGGGGCAATTTCTTGGCAAAGTGCCCATGAGCATCACTTGAATAGAATCTACTCATAGTCCAATTCCTGTATATGCATCCATTCTCCTAGATTTATATTTAGGGTCTCCGGTAAACCTTCATTGAGGTTTACTTCAACACAAATATGAGCAAAATAAAATTGACCTCCTTTTGATTATGCTTTATCTAGATAGTTGCCTAGTTTATTTACAATGTCTTTTAGTGTCGCTCAGTCCCCCAAAGGTTAAGAGGGATGTGTGGTAGTTGAACCCATATTGGCACAGAAGTAATTTCAGAATATACATTGAAATATAGAGTCCATGGAGTGATAAAGAGGCCTCCGGACCCCATAAAATATGACCTTGAACTAAAAATCAAATCCCTTTCCATTATTGCAAAACAAAAAACATAGAATCCCCTTCATACTGCAAAGAAAAGTACTTGACCTTGAAGCTTGGGGACCCCTTGTTTGGCAATCCAGGATTCAACGTCTTTTGGAGTTGGTCACAAGCCAATAAAATTTCAAACAGATATTTTTTTGAGAGGGCTAAGGTTCTCTTTCATGGATCTAATGAAGAGAGTTCCACAGCAGGGATCTTAGCTAATTTCTTCACAAATTTTTGGGGGGGGAGAAGAAGGCCCTTGTGGTTTTTGAGCCTGTAACAAGGCTTTGAATGCATACACCTCCTCCATGGCATGGTGAACAAAGAAAAATCAATTAGTAAGGGTAGCCTTGCTCTAGATCTGTGACACCTCGTACAATATGCTTATCAAAAGAAAACTTGTAAAACCACAACATCCCACTGAAGTTGTGGCATCAACTGCCAAGGAATCTCATTCAAAAAATAATAATCTTGGGTGGCCGAATCAAGTAATGGATTTTGATATTAGAGTGAAACAATATTTCCTTTACATCTGCGAATCGAATCTAGGAAAGCAGAGGAGTAGCAACTAGCGAAACCCTAGCCATCGAGAACTAGGAGCTTCCAAACTTATTTTCTCATTCTTTAGATTATATATTTTAATGCTTTAACTAATTAGTTTTTTTCCCGAGGAAATTTCCAGGCATATCCACCTGAAGACATCACATCCCACATACTTATTAGCAGAACCTAACCCCAAGGGCATTGAGGAGAATTGACCCTGTGACCTCCCATTAGCGATGTGCTTTAGCAATGGGAACTCATCCAATTGAGCTAACCCTCCGGGCTAATGTATTAACTAATTACTAACTATTATATTGATATTATTAATGTGCCATATATAAACATATTAATATTATTATTATGCTTATTGTTAATTTATATAACCTTATATTTATCAAGCGCTAAGAAGGATCAAATCTCGTGAGGTGAAAACTTCTTTTGGAGTGCAAAACTTGAGGAAACATTTGCACCTTGAGATGGTTGAACCCTCTCAATATTTGATAAAAATGTGGCTAAGATGGATCTAAGCTAGTTTTAGCCATGGGTACTAATCACACAAAATTTGTAGATGATCAATATTATGTATATGTATATGTCTACGATTAATCTAATCATTTGAAATTTACTCATTTTATTTGGTTGAAAATATAGGGTATTATTAAAAAAGATCAATATCAATCTATCTTCTTTAGTTATTATTGTAGTGAAACAATTTGTACATGATTGACATTATGTATATGTATATGTCTAAATTAATTTGATCATTTGAAATTTACTCACTTTCTTCACTTGGTTGAAAATATAGAGAGTATTATCGAGAATGATCAATGTCAATCTATCTTCTTCATTTTTTATTATAAAGATACAATTTGTATATGATCAGCATTACATACATGTGTAAGTATGAGATGAATTTGGTAATTTCAAGTTTATTCGTTTTCCTTAGCTGGCTAAAAGTATAAAGAGTATTATCAAGAATGATCAATGTCAATCCATGTTTTTTAGCTTTTAATATAGTGACACAATTTATAGTAGATGATCAAAATTATGTATGTATATGAATATAACGAATGTGATCATTTCAAATTTACTTAGTTTGCTCAGTTTGTTGAGAACATAAACATTATTATTTAAAAGTAGTTTTCAAGAGTTACATGAGGAATAAATTGAATAGAAATAAAGTAACAAAGTTGAATGATAAAAAAATGTACATTGAAATTAATGCATGTTTGAATGATGAAAGTCTTTGTTGATTTTAGTGTACATGCAAATTTCTATATGCATTGATTTTAGTGTACATGTCAATTTTTAACTTATTTATTTTAATGTAAATGTTAATTTCTATTTCTATTTTAATTGTTAATGCATTCATTTCAATGCACGTCAATTTCTATTTCTATTTAATGTCTAGTTGAGTTTCAATTTCTATGTCAATTTCAATTCAATTTCTATTTTAATGTAAATTTCCAATTATTATCAATTTATATTTCTATATCAATTTCTAACACATTGATTTTAGTGCACATATCAATTTCTAGATATGTTGATTTCAGTATACATGTTAGTTTCCAACTCATTGATTTCAATGCACTTGTCAATTTCTATTTTCATCTATATTTCTAATACATTGACTCCAATCTACATGTTAATTTATATTTGTATTTAGTATGCAAATACATAATTGTTGAATTCAGTGTATATGTTAATTTCTAATGTATTGATTTCAATGTACATGTCAATTTCAATTTCAATAACCATTTTTATTCAATGCCAATTTCTATTTCTATTGAATTTATAATGTAATGATTTCATTGTACATATTAATTTATAAATGTGTTGATTTTAGCGTATATGTCATTTCTAATGCATAAATTTTAGTAATTTTTTTCAATTTATAATGCATTAATTTTAGTGTATATGTAAATTTCTATTTCCGTTATATATACATATACATAGTTGTTTATTTCAATGTAGACGTCCATTTCTAATGCATTGATTTAAGTATACTTGTCAATTTCTATTTCTATTTATATTGTTAATTTCAATTTTAAATGCAATATCAATTTCTATTCAATAACCTTTCTATTTCTATTCAATTTCTAACACATAGATTTAAGTGTACATGTCAATTTCTATATGCGTTGATTTTAGTGTACTCTCAATTTCTAATTCATTAATTTTAATGTGCATTTTAATTTCCATTTTAAATTCAATTTTAGTTAGAATTTCAATTTCAAGTACAAGGACTATCTACAAAAGTTATGGTCTCACTCTCATGTATAGTATTATTGATTCTCTAACGTCATATTAACAATCTAAAACATAAAATTGCATATGTATCAAGTTTACAATAGATAGTAAATTACTTTTCATACAATGTTTTAACACCAAAAAATCGTACACACATTTATACAGTCTAGATGGCACCCAAATTCGTCCAACAGAATGTACAAGTGAAGGATTTCTAGCTGAAGACACCATGAAAATAAATACAAAATTATTTCTCCAAAGGTCTCATATGTAAATTGAACTTCATGACCTATCTAAAGGCCAAAATTGACAATCGTGCATCTTTTCCTTCGATAGCCACGCGGTCAAACAAAAATGTGACTCAAAGATTTGGGACCACTTTACACACTTGGAAGTTGAGATTCCCTAACATGTTCTAGTCAAGAACAGTCGAATTCAAATCTCCCTAAAGATATGCAACCCCCAAATGGATCCCCTTTTCCTACTCACGGGTCATTTTCTCATTGATGGATCAAGAGAGGGAAGAGGCATTCAAAATTCTATATAAGCAGGTCATTCGAGAACCAAAGACAAGGCAATATTATGTTGACAAAATTATTCTCAAACAATCTTGCATATCATTGTTGTGAAGAATTAGAGAACTATTATGTTGGCAGATTTACTTCTTAGAAATCTATCATTCTAGTGTGGAGAGTATTTCACCATTGGGAGAGCCTTGATACTTCTTTAAGAAAGTCGAGAAGCTTGTAAAGAGGGTGAAGACAGGAACCTCCTTGTTGAGGATTTTTAAGCATCATTGCTCAAGGAATTCTCTCCAATTGTTTAGTATTCATCTATTGTATTCATATTCTACTTTCAACAGTCAATAAAGGGAGCCCTTTTCCATTATATTATTGACTTTTTTGCTTCATTAAGCATTATTTATGTGTTTAGTTTTTAGTTTTTAATTTTTAGCGTTTAGCTTTTAGTTTTTAGTTTTTAGTTTTATGTTATGTATGTATTGTTTCTTACCATTTGTGATGCTTTCTTTCTCATGTTTGTCCACTAAAAATAACCAATTCAATCCATGATTTATTTGCAAGGAACAAGCAGCTACAAAGAAGGGGTCTTTTAGTACCCCATTTCTAAAAAAATCCAAACAGATTTGGTGATTCCACCCGTTTTTTTTAAATCTAACAGTTGTTTTGCATGATCCCCTCTCTACATTGTCACTATTTTCTACATTCAACATCTCTTTAGAATTTTTGCAAGACCTTATGGACCTATTCTCGGCCAGAAAGCTTGATTGTTCAAAACGTTTTGTCGTATTTGTGGCTTTTGTTCAGACTGATGTGCATGCACGTCTGTGCTCAAGAAAACTCTCACTATTTACAGAGAGCACAAAAAACCTTTTTAATCATCCTCGGTGATTGGAAGCCTTTAGTGAATTTCCTTCACCTTTGCATTTCTTTTCTGCTTAGTTTAGACTGTCTGATTTATTTACTAATGACTATGAGTAGAGTATTTAGATTATATTTGTTTTTATTTAATTTTCTCACATAGCTTAATTAGGGGAAAAGTAAGTGCCCACATTCCACACATCTTTTTCAACTTATTTTGTTACTTTTCATAACTCACATAGCTTAATTAGTAAGGAGTAAGTGGCCCATTATCCACACATCTTGTTACTAACCAAAGAATTTTTATTTCATTAGCTTTTGGGACTAGGACCAAGTGTCACTACAGAAAGTAAGTAATCTTTGCTTCCCTTGTGTCTTTTAGGTGAACCTAGCTTTACATATGAAAGATTTCTTAAAGCACTTGGGTTTCCATCTTCCTTTAGGCACACATAGTGTAATAGGAAAAAGAGTAAGTGGCCCATTATCCACACATTATTTCTTTTTCATGCAAGGAACAATCCAAACATAGTGTAATTAGACGGTATTGTAACGAATCACCACATATCCACATATTACCACACTTTGTATGTTCATTATGCCACTTGCACACACATTACACATCACACACTAAGCTTCTATAAGCTTTGTATAAGAAAGAATCTGGTTTCTAGATATTTTTGTACTTAGCTTGTCTTTGCTTACATCTCACACCCTAAGAATAGCAAGACTCTTAAATGAAACCATAACTTGAACCAATTAAATTCCCCACAGGGGCCACAAAATAACTAATAGTTTAGGTTAGGACCATTGGGTTAGGCCTCCCATAGGCTGCCCTCGGCATGTTACATCTTTGAAACATATAAGTTGACTTGTAGGGTGCTTAAAATCCTTCATTCCATCCCATGGAAAATGTTATCCAAGTGTGTCAGAGACCCAATCCAGAGCGGGTTCTGTTACACAGTATTTTGTCACGCCCCCCTCACTTCCTTGTACCCCAAAGTGCCCGAAAATTGGTAATCATGCAGTGTACCCATCCTGATATACAACTCAGATCCTCCCTTAAACATTGATGGAAACATGCCTTGAGCCTTCCCTAAAGAAGCAAGCTCTAAAACCCTAATTTCGGGACCAGCACAACCCAGACACTGGAAGCTAGTGTAGAATTGAGGCTTCTGTGATCCATCATAGTTATCAAAAGAATTTCGGGGTAATTCACATATATAAAGACATTTGTCGACGCGTTTCGAACCAACTAGTGTGGTTCATCGTCAGGACAAGTTGGTTTGAAATGCGTCGACAAATGTCTTTCTATATGTGATCTATGCCGAAATTATTCTGATAACTGGAAACTAGTGTTGATCGCTAGTTGCACTATACTAGCCTCGTGCTACAAATGCGCTTTTTTCTTGGATACTCGCAATGATCCCTAAAAGGAAAGTTTTCCCAAAGAGGACAAGAAGCTTCATGATCTAGAGGCTTCCAAAACAATGTGTTGGAGGTTTTTCAGTGTGGATGTGGTTGAATTCTCCCAATATTTCCCTTTGATCTTATCCCTATGAGCTACCTCCTTGAGATGAGGGTCTTCTCCTATCTTTGGAGAGATGCTAACTCCCTTTCCCTCCCTATATATTCATCCTCTCCCATTCCCAAATGGTTTTTCTTTGGCTATTTGCACCCTTATGCTGAGATAGAGCCTACATGCTACTCATTTGGCTTGGAGAAGGAGTGCTTGGAGAACTTGAGCTTGGACTTGGACATTCACTCAAGGAGAGCTTATTGACATCAAGGCTTGGTTGTATGGTTCCTCCTTTATTTTATTAATATATACAATTTTTCGTTCACTTTCCATCAATGTTTGTGTTAATGCATCATTTATCATAAGGCTCCTTGATCTATTAAGTGGATCACTTTCGATTATGATATTTGTACTTGTATTCTTTATTGTGTCTTTGATCCCTTATGCAGGTATCTGAACACTGTGAGCAATAGAGCTAATCTTTAGGCACAAGTGATTTGAGTTCTTCAACAAAGGAGTATGTTATAGCATGAGAACATGGTAGGAAATCTTCCTTTTCTCTTATTTCGATTGTAATTTAGGAAAGTGTCCTTGTACAATGTCATATAGGTTTCTAGTCCCACTCATTAGGCTAGAGGGATCGTCTCTGTCAGCAGAGAAGATTTGCCTAGGCAAAAAAATGGTGACTCCGTCGGGGAAGCTATAACCCTTTCTATCCATTCCTTCAATCAAATTCTTTGATGAGTTTGACCAACCATCAATTTCTTGGTTTGTGTCTATCACTTTAGCTATTTGCAATCACTGGTTATTGCCTGAGAATGTTTAGCTTGCTCTGAAATTGAAGATTTTTTATTTTTTCCTTAGTTTTCTTGCCCAACGCTTTTTCTGCTCTGACAGTAGCGTTGTCAGTGCTGATTTCAAATATAAAGTTGTGTTGATCTGCCTTACATCTCCCTTTTGCCTTTAATAGGCACATTAATCCCAGAGGATAAAATAAAATTAGGGTTTCTTCTTGTTTTCAATGTTTTTGACCCTTGTCAGTCATTTTCCAGTGTGACTACAATGTATTTGTCTTGATTAACATCCTTGTTTGATCACAATTTGTCTCTTGGATCCGTGGAAGTGTTTTTTAAGATTGAGTGCTTTCTAGTGTTTCTAGGGTATCTAGGTCACCCTTCGATCATTGCTTGTTTTGCCTCTTTGAGATTGATTGTTTACATTCAAGAGTCTTACTGCCTTGAGGACATTGTTCTCAAGTTGCTTTCGGTTCTTGATTATGAAGTAATTTTCATTAGTATTGAGTCATTTTTTATGCTTTGAAGATTACTTTACTCCATTGTCAAGCATAGATTACAGTTGCATGCTTTGGAAAGACTGAAAGTGAATGCTTGTTTGATTTCTTTTTTTCGAAAAGAAAAGTGAATGATTTCCTCATTTGATTATTTTTTAAACAATTTGCAATCAAAAACCATAAGTGAATGAAATTTTCATTTATTTGTGTTGGATTGCATTTTATCCTTTGCTCATTGCATTAGTTTGCATTGTTGGATCAAAGCGAAGAGAAAGAAAAAATAGAATTATTGCATCTTAATGAAAGAAAAGTGATTTTTGTTTCTCTTAGGATTGCATCTTGGCATTGCATTTAGTTGTGAAAGTGAAAGATTAGATCTCATTTTTGCACATTTTCATTGGAAAGATAAAGAGTTGTGTTTTAATGTGTTTTTTGTGATTGATGCATTATTTGGTTGTCTCTCTTCCTTCATTAGTTTAAGCCTTCATCGAATGAAAAGATTTCATTTCTATCATTTAGTTGCATCATAGGTATAGGTGACATTGTTGAGCCATCAAACGAATGAATAAATTGAATAGAAATAAAGTAACAAAGTTGAATGATAAAAAATGTACATTGAAATTGATGCATATTTGAATGATGAAAGTCTATGTTGATTTTAATGTACATGCAAATTTCTATATGCATTGATTTTAG
This sequence comes from Pinus taeda, assembly GCA_000404065.3. Lineage (NCBI taxonomy): Eukaryota > Viridiplantae > Streptophyta > Pinopsida > Pinales > Pinaceae > Pinus > Pinus taeda. Next base: position 90,744 of record APFE030425649.1, read on the forward strand.
TGTACATGTCAATTTTTAACTTATTTATTTTAATGTAAATGTTAATTTCTATTTCTATTTCAATTGTTAATGCATTCATTTCAACGCACATGTCAATTTCAATTTCTATTTAATGTCTAGTTGAGTTTCAATTTCTATGTCAATTTCAATTCAATTTCTATTTTAATATAAATTTCTAATTTTTTTCAATTTATATTTCTATATCAATTTCTAACACATTGATTTTAGTGCACATATCAAATTCTAGATATGTTGATTTCAGTATACATGTTAGTCTCCAACTCATTGATTTCAATGCACTTGTCAATTTCTATTTTCATCTATATTTCTAACAAATTGACTTCAATCTACATGTTAATTTTGTATTTAGTATGCAAATACATAATTGTTGAATTCAGTGTATATGTTAATTTCTAATGTATTGATTTCAATGTACATGTCAATTTCAATTTCAATAACCATTTTTATTCAATGCCAATTTCTATTTTTATTGAATTTATAGTGTAATGATTTCATTGTACATATTAATTTATAAATGTGTTGATTTTAGTGTATATGTCATTTCTAATGCATTAATTTTAGTATACATGTCATTTTTTTATTTATAATGCATTAATTTTAGTGTACATGTAAATTTCTATTTCATTATAGATACATATACATAGTTGTTTATTTCAATGTAGACGTCCATTTCTAACACATTGATTTAAGTATACTTATCAATTTCAATTTCTATTTATATTGTTAATTTCAATTTTAAATGCAATATCAATTTCTATTCAATAACATTTATATTTCTATTCAATTTCTAACACATAGATTTAAGTGTACATGTCAATTTCTATATGTGTTGATTTTAGTGTACTCTCAATTTCTAATGCATTAATTTTAATGTACATGTCAATTTCCATTTTGAATTCAATTTTAGTTAGAAATTCAATTTCAAGTACAAGGACTATCTACAAAAGATATGGTCTCACTCTCATGTATAGTATTATTGATTCTCTAACGTCATCTTAACAATCTAAAACATAAAATTGTATATGTATCAAGTTGACAATAGATAGTAAATTATTTTTCATACAATGTGTTAACACCGAAAAATCGTACACACATTTATACATTCCAGATGGAACCCAAAGTCGTCCAACAAAGTGTACAAGTGAAGGATTTCCATCTAAAGACACCATGAAAATAAATAAAAAAATATTTCTCCAAAGGTCTCATATGTAAAATTGAACTCCACGACCTATCTAAAGGCCAAAGTTGACAATTGCGCAGCTTTTCCTTTGATAGCCATGCAGTCAAAGAAAAATGTGACACAAAGATTTGGGACCACTTTATACACTTGGAAGATGATATTCCCTAACATGTTCCAGTCAACGACAGTCGAATTCGAATCACCCTAAAGATATGTAACCCCCAAAGGGATCCCCTTTTCTTACTCGTGAGTCATTTTCTCATTGATGGATCAAGAGAGGGAAGAGGCATTCAAAATTCTATATAAGCAGGTCATTCGAGAACCAAAGACAAGGCAATGTTATGTTGGCTAAATTTTTCTCAAACAATCTTGCATCTCATTGTTGTGAAGAAGTAGAGAACTATTATGTTGGCAGAGTTACTTCTTAACAATCCACCATTCTAGTGCGGAGAGTATTTCACCATTGAGAGAGCCTTGATAATTCTTTGAGAAATTGGAGAAGCTTGCAAAGAGAGTGAAGAAAGGAACCTCCTTGTTGAGGATTTTTTAGCATCATTGCTCAAGGAATTCTCTCCAAGTGTTTAGTATTCATCTATTGTATTCATATTCTACTTTCAACAGTCAATAAAGGGAGCCCTTTTCCATTATACTATTGACTTGTTTTCTTCATTAAGCATTATTTATGTGTTTAGTTTTTAGTTTTA